>VYZM01015727.1:230456-284486 GCA_013398915.1 Dromas ardeola | reverse complement strand
CCCCGCCCTTATCTTGAGGGGATGTCGCTCTGCCGGCGCCGCAGGGGGGGGCCGGGGGACAGCCGTGCCGTGTCCCCGCCGGGCAGAGCCGGGCGATGCCGTCCGTAGGTGCCGGTGTTTAAGGAGGCGGCCGCGGGGCGAGGGCTGCGCTGGGGCAGCGGGGCGAGGAGCCTGAGGGCCAGCAGCGCGGGGCTGCCGCTCGCCGGCCGGCAGCTCGCCCGGCGCTGGAGAGGTCGCGTCCCCGTCGCTGGCGGGAGCGTCCCCCGGGAGGGCGGCTCTGCCCCGCTCGCAGGGTCCCACCGGAGCGGTCCCTTCCCCTCCCAGGATAAGAAGCGATTCCTGCTGACGTTCTTAAGGGCGATGTGAACGCTGCGAAGCTGTGGCGAGAAAACGCATGAGAAATGAGGATTTTCTGGAAGAAAATATGTGCGTGGGGTTTTGGCTTTTGAGGGTTTTTGTTGAGGTTTGGCCTTTTTTTTCTTTCCCCCCAAAGCTAGAAAAGTCAGCATTCACCTAGTTTGCTATGAATTTTTATCATTATGCTCTTGTGTTGTCACGTTTTTTAACATAAGCCAAACTTTGGCCATACTAAAAGCCACTCAGTTAGTGTTTCACGTCCCCAAACAGTTAACGGAGTTGTGTATCATGCCCCTTAGTTCCACTTCACTTTTTTGACATAGAAGCTGACCACCTATCAACCCAGTCCAACCAAGGCAGCTTTTTTTCTGGGACACTCTCCACAGAAGAAGAGGGAAGAGTTCAATTGTGGCAAAAAGCAGCCAGCCCCAGACAGTGAAACCAAAGCAGGCTACTTTCTAAAAATATCAGGAAAAAAAAAAAAAGAGGGCTCGGAGAAGCCTTTGCAATAATCACATGGCGAGGAGGGTGTTCCAGACCAGAGACGGAAAGAAGAAAGGCAGCAGAGACAGTAAAGTTTGTGAGGATGACACAAGGCTCCTGGCTGGGCAAGCAGAAGTTTAACCTGGCTCTGCTCAGCGGACTAAGACAGAATAGTGGAAGTTCTTCTTTAGAGCTTTAGCAGATGAGTCTTATCTCTTAAATTAATGATAAGAAACCAGTGTAAGTTTGAAAAAGAGTAGTGCTGCAAACCAGACGCAGGCTTTGTGTAGAAACTGTCCAATGCAGGAACCTGCCAGAGGCTGTGAGCACGGCAGGTTTCAGCCCTGACAGGGGAAGGGACAAATGTGTCCTTTCGGAGGAAACCTTGTCAGCAGCCTTAGTTTGGGGTTTGTGCTTAGTGGGAAAGGGGAGGCGGGTGAGGCTGGGCTGTAGAAATGATGTAAATGCAGATGCTTTACCTTTGCCTTGTCGTGGGTGTTCCTGGGCCCAGCAGGAGCTGCCAGGCACCGTGTTCCCACCAACCTCGCTGCCATCAGGAGGCCCAGCGGGGAGGCACGGCTCGGGTTAGGGTCCTTTTCAAACTGCACGAGCTGGCCTTGCTCCCCTCCAAATGGGTGCCAGGGCTTTCCCCTTTTCCTGGAAAGAGGTGGTTTGGGCTGTAGTTTGCAAATCTTGCAGGAGCATCTTGTTGGGGTGCTCCTGCCCTGGGTTCATCAGGGCAGTCAGGTGGCTAAAAAGCCTCTGATCTCTGTGTTAAGTGCGGAGGCCCTGTAGAAGAACTTGGGCTTCAAACACCTGTATCTTGTTTAGCTGCAGAGGTTGTGAAAAGTACGCTTTGGTCAGGCTCTTGCTGCGTATGTTGTTCTTCATTCTGTGGAGGAGATGGATGTGGCCTGTGTGCCTCTGGGGCAGCAGTCTTGCTCCAGCCTTTTCAGTACTCTGCAGATGACTTGCAGGAAAGCAAGAAGGCCACCATATGGTACAGTGCATTACAGTAATTAACCTTAAAGTGATGAATGTTCAGGCCAGGATTTTGGCATCTGTCAAAGTGAACCTGGCAATTTGGCAGGGTCTGGCTGGTGAAGGGTTAAATGGACCATGGGGCTTAAATGGTAGCTGAGGGGAAGCACTACATCAAAGACGATACCTGACTCCAAGATAATTAAGAAGTTGGGCCCTTGTGAAGAATGCCAGCGAACGATGCAGTGCTGATTTCCAAGCAAACAAGGGCAATCCAAGGACCAAATTCAGAGCCCAGATTAATATCCTTTATGACTCTTGACAAGGCTTGGTTCGCTACAGTGTCCTGATTAAAAGAAGAGAGATGGCCAAGTGTTTCAGCTGCACTCAGAGCTGCGGAGGCTTCGGATGTTAATGCTCAATTGGCTGGCAAGGACAGGGAGGGATTTTCACTATATTAAAGTTAATGCTAACATTTATTTAGATAATTGTTTGGGTTTTTCCTAGAGTGTCTGGAACCTTTAGAAGCAAGCTATTAGGATGCTAAATCAGAATGAAATTGATTGGAGGGAGAGAGAGAAGCTGATTTTGAGGCACATTAAATTATTATATTTGCATAATAAATAACCTTGGAGCAGAAGAGTGAGGACAGAGCACACGTTTTCGTGAGAGGGACAGTTGCAAACTCCAAGTTGAAAATGCGGTTTAGGTTTCTCTAGGTTTCTGTGCGCTATGAGGACCTCTTAATTCAGCAGCGCTACTTTCTGCAGAAGAGGTGTGGAAACGGGGTGCTGCTCCTGCTTCCCGAGGAGGAGTATGGGAGGTACTGTGCGTGGAGGCCCCTGTCTGGAAGGGTTCCTCGGAGAGCTGCTGTGTGTTTTACTGGACGGACCGTGACAACCCAAGGCACGGCTCTGGCCAGGGCAGAGGTTTGTAGCACCCACCTGATGCTTTAGCAGTGGCGGTGGATTATGGCTGATTTCAGCTCTGCTGAAGCAAAGTGTGCGGCTCCTTTATATCCAAGACTAGTGGAAACGCAAAATGAAGAAATGAGGAGGAAGCAAAGTGCTTTACAAAGATCCCAATGGTGCATTCTTACACCTGCACTTAGCTCCATACATGAGTGGTCCCATCGATTTCCTTTTGTGTGAGGCTTCTAGAATTGGGGTTTAAGTCTAGGAGGCCATGACTTGCGACCTGGTCTTAAAAATAAGAGATAGAAAAGAAATGGCACAGACTGCTCTGTGCATAGGTCAAAGGTAAGTGATTTGATCTGGTTTATGCATTGTTAATTAGTGGTTGTTTTTTTTTTAAAAAAAAAAAGGTCTTGTGAGGTTGACAATCCAGGAAGTGTAAGATTAAAACTCGTTTAACTTAAAGGCAAAACCAAATGAACTCATTAATACTTTCGGTTGTGGAGGTTGGTGCTGTGTTCTGACAGTGAAAGCCGTTGCCATTTATCATGATGGTTGTGCCAGTAAAGGCACAATCTGCTCAGAAAAAAGGTGGTATGTTTCCACTGGGATTTTGCCTAAGTAAATGTTTCCATATCAGATACTGAAGAAAGCATTATTTATATTAAAAGAATAACAGGTAAGCAGAGTAGAGAAGTAGCTTGATACCTTAAAAAAAAAAAAAAAAAGATGTTTTGCAACCAGGGTCATAGAAATTGTACTTTTGAGACAATGTTTTTCTGTATCACATCCCTCAGCAGTACCAATAGGCATCAACTGACATGACAGATTGCTGAAACAGATGTAGTAAAACTGACACACGGAGTTAATCATATTTTATGTAAATCTCTCAATATCATCCCAAGAAATGAGCTGACTGATAAATGGCTCAGACAGAAACCAAGAAACTGGTCTCTTGAGTTCTTAATGTTTTTATATAAATTTCTCGAGTGAGTTTTAACTGAAGCAACAGATTTCTTAATGTGCTCAGTCACGCAGGAGCAAACATTTACTTGCCCATGCCTTGCAACAAGATGGCCTTCCTATATCTGAAAGGAATCCCATTACTGGATCCCATTATTGGGGAAGGACGTTCTCCAGTGTTGGTAGTTGGTTTTAGAGCAACTGGTGCTAAACCAGTAGGATGAAAGTTGGCTCAGGTGGTCTGATCTCCTGACACGTGAATCTTTCATGTAAATTAACAGCAGTCTTGTTTGGGTTCAAGACTTCAATACGTCAGTCAAATTCACCTTGTTACGTTTGCAAAATAGGACCATGGAGCATTCTCAGACTCCCTGTAGTGTTACGATTGCCTGTGTTGCCCCATTTCCCTTTTGTAAGGTAATTGGCCTCAGGTGCTTCATAGAGTATTTTTTCAGTTCTGTGATTTAGGTGCTTTATTACATTGCCAGTGCGAAGTGTTTCATAGCAGAAGACGGCAGCTCAGCCCCTAGCCTAGCTCAGTGTTTTAAGGCTTAGGAAGCCTGGAGTTCATTCCTTATGCTGCTGCTAAGCTGAATCTGTTGAATTCTTGTATTCTTCACACATCTCCATTTTTTTTTGTTGTATCTGCAGTGTTGCCATGCTACGAATCTTCACCAAGTTGTTTTGGGCAACTTGACTGAAAACTTCAATATTAATTGTATTTCTTATACTGTTATTTGGCTATTTCCCCTTTAGTGTGTAATACAGATCATTAGGAGATCTGCCACAGACGTTTTCATTTTGATTGTGTGCAGTTACGCTCCATTATGAAGTGGCTGCTTTGCTGCAAATAATGTTGTTTCTTCTGCTTTTCTGCAGGACCCTGCGGGAATATTTGAACTGGTGCAGGTTGTTGGAAATGGGACATATGGACAAGTCTATAAGGTTTGGATGCCTCTTTAATTTATGATGCTGTTCTTAATAAAGCTGTTTTTCCTAAAGCAGAAATGAGCACCATTTAAGACGGTGGACAGTATTGTTCCGGCAATAGCCTGTTTTATCTTGCTGGTTTTTCTGTGTAATGCAAAATGGTGTCACCTGTGAAACTCTGTGCCCCTTCCTTCTGCCCTGTTTTCATGTCTCTCTGCTGCCACAGCTGAGATGGGTGTGTTGGCTTTCCTGCTGACTTCCCTCTGCCCTCTTTGTTCTGTCCTGTGGTATTTTCTCTTCTTCAAAATTATTTAATAGGTGGCTGGCACAAATTAACATCACTGACGGCTAAATCTGTCCTGGATTGAGTGGAGAGCTCAGCCAAGACTAAACCAGCAGGTACTCTTCAAGACAGAGGTGGCAATTAACCCTGCTCTGCAGGCAGGCTATCAAGTTTTTTATTTCTGTTATTACCTTTGCCTCTGTGGTATCAAAGTAGGACTATTGGTCAAGAAACTACAGCAATTCAGTATCGTCTGCCATAACATGCTATGTACACTCTGCAATGGACACCTTCAGTTAGTTATAGGAACTAGCCTAGAAAATTGTTCTTTCACTGTAAAGCCTTTCTTAAGAATGATCTAAGAAGCAAAACCAGATGTGATAAAATAGGGAACCGAGCCTGTTTTGTTCCCATTTGGAGAAAGAAGACAGAGGAAGGAAAAGGCCATGCTGCTGAACTCTTGGAGGTACATCAGAAGAGTAACGGCACCGGAGGGATCTGTCTGGTCTTGCTTCTCCCGCAGATCCCACTGCTGACGAGCTCCTGCATGATGTGTCTTTCTGTCGGTGCAGGCTCTTTCTGCGTCGCTCCCCTGTTGCAGGAGGAATGCTGAAGGTGGCCCTGATGTAGAAATGCAGGAGGGCTGTTCGTCTTTCTCCGATTCCAGTGCATTGAATGCATGTTCCACTTCGGTGTCCATCCTCTGGTGGCAGATCTGCTGTGACCGTGTTTTGTTTTCCCTCTGAAGCTATAGCTACTTTTTCAAAGATTCTGGAAAATCCTCTACAGAAGCAGCTCTGGGAAGTTTCTGCTTTCCCATACTACATCTTTTTTATTTATTCTTATGTCAGAAGCGGGATCTTTCTTATGTAACTCTTTGTGGCACTGATTAAGTTTGTTGTTTCTGAGATTGTCATTCAGATACCGAGGTCAGTACTACTAAATTAAAAATAGAGGCTCAGGGTTTCACATAGACAGATGAGAAGCCGGAAGACATTCAGGGGTGCTGTTGTCAGTGTAATCACAGAGTTTTCTACCTATAAAAAGATCCTGAAGCTCCCAAATGTCCTCTGAAATAGTTGCCTTTCTTTTCGTGCCTGGATTTATTTTGTATTGGGAGAGAAGAAATTTCAATCTAGTCATCTTTTAAAGATGTTGAGAGTGAATCAGCTGCTTAATCGTGGCAGAAACAGAAAGGAGCAACATAATTTGCTTCTCTGCTGCAAAAGAAAATGTTTTGAGCTATCGTGTGGTTCACTAGAATGTTAGTTGCCAAAATGTGTAAGAAATATTGACAGTGACCATTAAAAATTGTACCCGAAGGCTGCTCTCTGCTGAGCACACGAGAGATCCGGGTCTGACAGCGCTGGATAATGGGTGATTTGAGTCTCAGCTCGCTCTGCACTCGGAGTGGATGCCACATCTAAGCCAGGCATGGAGAGACAGGGTCTTGCAAGGCTGCGGGTGCTGAGGAGGAGCTTTGTGCACATGTATCACGCGATGGAGAGATGATGGGCCGTGTGTAACCCTGGCTCTGGGCAAGCACACCCATAACAAAGGCTTTGTTCACATAAATACATGTGATCAGCGAATGTAGGGTGTTTTGCTGAGGCTTGCTCGTGGATGGAGCTGCTCTTTGCGGGAGGATGACAGTGAGCCATGCGGCTGAAGAAGACAGATGATGACAGCTGAGGTGGATGGGTACAAAGTGGGTGCTCTAAACTGCAGGCATTCAGCTTGGACTCCATTGCAAACACTTTTCACACGATCCAAAGCTCCAGGGTGTTTGGAAATATCTCTGCAGAAGATGCTGAGCACCAACTGAATGTACTGAGGTGGTATCTCCCTCATGCTGGCCTTGCGACCAGAGCGAATGTCTGTTTTCTCTGAAGGAGGGCAGCTGGGATGGAACAACTGCTTCTGAGGTGACCATAAAAAATCAGGCTATGGTATTCACTTTTCTTTTTCACTGCTGTTTAATGTGTCCTTCAATGTATACAATGCTAGGACCGATGGAGTGAATAAGGGAATGCTGGAATCACTTTGTAGTTTGTCTAGTATAGGCTTGTGATCATAAATATTTAAGTTATAAAGTAATCTCAGTTATCCACATAATGTACTCATGTCATTAGAGCACGTTTTTATTCTCCAGAGGCGTCAGAATCTTCCATACGTTCAGAAATGGATACACATAGTAGTTTGCACATAATCAAAGCAGAGCTTATTTCAGGCTAAATAATGTCCAAGATTACTAAATTGCTTGGTTGGCTGTGGAGATGATTCATAAGGCTATATGTTTTAATATATGCAGCTCCATAAAAATGAAAATAAAATTTAGAGGATTCATTATTAGATTTGGAAAACAATGTTTAACAGATTTATTGAAGGAGAGTATGGTTCATACTGAATTATTCCAGACCAGTTCCAGTTCAGTGTCTTTTTAAATGAAATGGAAGGGGTATAAATTGTACCCATGATAATGCTAGAGCTGTCTGGAAGTGTTATAAAGTTGGGATTTGCATATAATAACTGACTAAAAGCTAGCAGATTTTTTGACAACTTATGAAGTAGAAGGACGTAAATATGCCAGTACTGGCAACTTCAGCCTTTTGGAAAGTATGAATTAGATGTTAAAAAATCAGATGGTACCCAGAAGTCATGAGACTGGATTCGTTATCTCTTGAAATGACAGATGAGTTTTTCAGTTAATTGCTGGCTTCCGAGAGTTGAAATCTGAAGAACAACGCAATGTAAGAGGCGATTCTGAATAATGTCATGGAAGGTGGTAGCAGAGAGCCTTCTCTGAAGGCAGTTGGAAGTAGTGCATTTGCTGGTGTTTGGAGAAGTAATGAGTGTTTGCTCTTTCATGCCTTGGTTTCCTGAACTTTGAAGTGCTGAAGGTCAGGCTGTGTCCAGTCTCTGCACCATCTCCATTGAATGCATGTGGGAAAGAGATGTTTCTGAACTTCCCATGCACTGGTTTTTGCAAGAACTGTCCATCTTCCTGAGAACCCTCAAGGCCAGGGACCACAAAGGCTGTGCGGGGGACATGCGGTTGCTCTCCAAACTATGAGGGCAGTGGTTTGGGGTTTTTTTTCAGAGCTGCTGGTCAGTAAGGACCTTCAGACAGGGCAGAGCAATGTTTTGCATCGCGTAACTATCGGTGTCATCTGGGAGGAAGCAAGATTGCTGAAGGTGTCACCCGCAAGTTCTTGGGTTTTGCTTCCTCCCTGGGCTGCAGCTGCGGTGCCTTGGAACCCCCTCTTATAGGCTGCCTGGGGAAGCTTGAATCCAGTGGTGTTTGGGATCGCAGTAAAACTGCAGAAAACAATCTTGGAAATTTAGAAATACCATCTTTTTTATTTGCTAGTAGTTGCTACATTATTGTCACATGGTGTACCATTAAAGGTGGTGCCTTTGCAAGCGTTGTGAAGCTAAGGTCTGTGGCTGTGCACTGCTCTCAGTGTGCTTGGAGCTGTATCCCGCAATGTAGGTATGGCTGTCCAGACCTGACGTGTGGTCATTTGAATAATCCTTTGCCTACTCCCATTACCTCTAGAAGTTTAATTATATGGATGCCTTGTTTTCCTTACACAGTTGGGCTCTGTTGCTATGAAGAGCTGGATAGTGGTCGTGTGTCACCCTTGATGTAGAACATCTTGGTCTGTGCTTGTGCATGTAGTAGTAACTCAACTGTAAGTTTGATGGGTGAAATATGTTTTTTTTTGCGAAGACTTCAGCTGTTAGTTTCATATTCTTTGAGTGGTGTGTCTTCAGTAGGAGCTTGTTAATGTATTTTCTATCTTTTAATTTTCAGTGCAGGGTCATTTTTCTAATGGGTGAATGGGGAAAGGGAAAGATGGGGTGACTGAAGTGGGTGCCACTTTTGAAGTGTTTGGGTCAGACAATTGCTCTTGAGGGTGGAACAGGCTGTGGGACTCTTGAGTTTATAGCTGCTTTATTTTTTTAGTTGTCAAGATAAAGAGGAATTGTTCCTAATCCTATTCGTTCAGCTGTGCTCTGAGAGTCACCCTTCTAAAAAAGTTTTCATGGGCCAAATGAGGTCATCAGCAGCATCTGTGCAATCTCCTTGTTTTCCGATGTCGAGAGGCACCTGACTGGGGCTTTTGACTTCCTTTGTCTTAATGATGGGGATTAGCCCTCTCCTGGGTTGGCATTTTTGAGTAGTGTAGGGAATGAGAGGTCAGTGTCTTTGGCGAGTTCCAGGGACTGACGTTTTTTGGAGTATGATCTTGCAGGCTGATGACAAACATAGATTTGCAGCTGCTGTGTGTGCAAAACAGTTGTATCTTCAATGGAGTCTGAGGGCACAGGGAACGTGAGAGGTGTGCTCTGATTTGGGGCTGCGAGAATCAAAAGGGAAGAAGCGCCTTCTCGGTAACGCAGCTGATGAAGACGAAGCAGTGCTGTTGCCGAGGCTTAGCAGAGGGTGGAAGCAACCCTGCCTTCCTGTAGTGGCTCTGCACAGTGAATACTTTTATTTCTACGTAGTCACATAAGACTCTGGGTACAAAAAGGAAGCAGGTCTGTGTAAGGAAGTGTTTTGGTGGGTATTTTGTTTCTGTTTGTTTTGTTGTTTGTTTTTTTTTAATGCAGCTGCTTCTTGGCATTGACTCATGCGTCAATTGTTGATGTGAGTTGTGTGTTACTCTACTGTTGATGTACAGTGGCAGGAGTGTAGTGAAGCATAAATACAACTTTCCAGTTTATCTTAAACAATTTGAAAGGCTGCTAAGTCCTGCATAATTAATTTCATTGAATATCTGGCTGAAGTAATTGAGACCAAGTTGGGAGGGGTGAGGGAAAGCAACATGGGTTTTTTTTGAGACTTGGTACTGCATGGAAAGAATCACTAGGCCGTGCTAAGTTATGAAGTGTTGAAGCCTATGGACTGTATTGAAGACCTTAATTGATGGTAGCACCTCAGGCAGTTGCTGGAAGGTTAAATGTAAGAAACGTTTCAATTGTGTTCAGTGCAATCCAGAAGGTGAACACGTATAACCGCAAAATTTCAAAACCGTGCCTTCTGGGGGTGGGTCAGAAGTAGCCACCTTCTGAAGAGCATAGCTCGGGGCTGAAATGCAATTTCAGAGTCTCCAAACTACCGCAAACAGACGTTAAAAATGTCACGTCTCTTGGGGTATTTTGTTATCATTTGCGGTCGGTTACAGTTTTCAAGCCAATCGTAGCCTTCAAGGCACTGAGATTTTGATGAGTCAAGTATGGAAATCAGTTGTTTCTTTATAGAAATGACAAAACGCTACTTTCTGTTTCACTAGCAGTTGGTAGAGGTGCTTGTTTGTCTGTTCATTTTCTTTGTTTGGGTTTTTAGCAGCATAGCTGATTATCTCGTCCACACGGAAAACTAGTAAATTATTGTAGGCAGCGGTGCATAAAGAAGTATTGCTGCGGTGTACTGGGTGGAGTCAACAACTCAGCGTGTAGGTGCTCAGTTCAGCAGTACAAACAAATTGTCTGGTAATCCTGGCAAAAGGGTTCTCCTGCAGGAATAAGTCTGAGTTTGGTATGTGCTACTGCCACTGTAATAAGATCTGAAATGCTGTCGTGCTTACAAATGGGGTGCCTTGAAAGCGTAATGTATATGGCTGTGATGTCATGAAGACACTAGAGACGCGTGGTTTGGTGTTTCAGTATTTAACTGCTTCATGCCTCTGACTTTTAATAACGCCTGTGAAGTTCACATACTACTAGATGTGTTTTTTCCTCTTCTCTGTTGCCTGCAACTCCTAAATACACTCTCATAAGTGTCTTCATGCTTTTCTTAAAGCTTCCACACCATCATGTTAGTCCTTTTCCTCCTTCCTCAGAAAGGATGTGGCGTTGGCAGTGCATCCTTGCAGCAACAAGGGCAAACCGTGCCTTGGGCTGCGTCAGCAAGAGCGTAGCAAGCAAATCAGGGGTTGTGATTACTTCCCCCTGCTCTTGTTAGGCCACACCTGGAATACTGTGTCCCATCTTTGCTCCCCTAGTTCCAGAGAGACATTGGGAAACTGGAGAGGGTCCAGCAAAGGGCCACCAAAACATTTAGAGGGTTGAAGAACTTTACGTATGAAGAAGGAAACACTGAAGGAGTTGTATTTTTATCAACCTAAGGAAGAGAAGGCTGCGGACAATGTAGTCACAGTGTTCAAGTGCTTCAGCGATGGTTTGTATAGAAGATGGAAGTACAGGGATGCACAGGACAAGAGGAACCAGGCACAGGTTGTTCAGGGGAAATTCCATCTGGATGTAAGAAAAAAATTCTTTACTATAAGAATAAGTCAACGTTGGAATAGGTTTCCCAGGGTGGTGCTGGAGACTTCCTTGCTGGAAATACGCAAGGCTGTTTGACATTGTCTTGGGTAACCTAATTTAAGGCCCTGCTTCCAACAGAAGGTTCCCAGAGATCTTTTCCAATCTTGGTTTGAGTACAGGACTTTGAGTGCAAAACATGTGAATCTCAGTGGACAGAACATACCTGCTGTCAGTCCAGCCTATTAGATTGTGAATGACTGACTTGGAGAATTAAAAAAAAGGGGGAATGACTTTTATTTCAAATATATATATAAAAAATAGGTAGTGTATTTTGTATATTTAGTTGTCAGAGTTAGGAGCATTTTTTTTCCATAGCGTGTGGAATTCTTGGGGGTTTTTTTTTTGGATTTTGTTTTTTATAATCCTGGCTTTTCTGCTTATTTGCGTGGTAATGCCAAACTGTATTCAGCACTGGAATTTAAAATAATGGATCATACATGCGAAATTAATTAGCAAATTTTGAAGTCCTGGTTCTAGTTAGTGAATATTTCAGTGGAATTCAATTAAGATTCTTAAGTGTAGGACTAGTTTATCAAAAATAGAAGAGCAAGGATGAGGAAAAACCTCTCAGCTGTGTAGTGCTTCTATACAATGAAGGCTCTTTGACTGAGCAGAGCAATGTACAATAATTAGATGTGCCATATCAGCCATTAGAGAGTAGTAAAATCTTTGCAAATAATTTGTTGGCAGGCCTGCCACTTCCAGCTCCTCCCTGGTTTGGACCTGAATGTCCATATGGGAGAATGCAATGCATTTTTATCCTAAACTGGTGGCATTTTGAGCGCATGTTGCATAACACTTCAGATGTTGGCGCTGGGACATGCTATTTTGAAGGTAAGAGAACATGCTAAAAACGCACTGGTGGTAATATGAGCACAGTGGGAAATAGTTCAAGCTCTTAATTCTCTGCTCAAGCACTTTGCTACACTTTAAGCACCTCAATAGTGACATTGCTTTCAATACTCCTGACTGCTCAGCAGCATCCAGAATCATGCCTACGTGAAGATAGGCATCAGAGTGACCAGCCCTTGCGTGCCTGAGTTTTACAATACCTGACCTACTCAGAAGTATTTCATTGTATATGTTATTTCTTCTTCAAAATAAAGCAGTGGGACTGGGGGAAAACTTGTAAGAAATTCTCTTTTTTGCAGTCCAAAAGCCTCCCAGGCATGTCATGAGCTATTGGAGTTAATGAATGAATGGTAGGATATTACTTAATTTTAAACGGCAGGAAAATTATTGGTTTTTTAGATGTTTGAGATGATTCCCATTGCAGGTTAGCTTTAGTAACTGTAATAACTCTACTGTTGCATTTTTCCGAGGAATTGCAGAACTTTAGTGCCTTGTAATCGCACACCACCTTATCTCCATCTCTCTTGATTCTTTCTTACAGCTCCACGTGAATGGTACTTTCCAGGTCTGCTTTAATAACCTGAAGGATGCATGTATACTTTTTGGAAGTCCTTCTTTGGTACCTCTGGGCTATAGCTAGTAGAGCATAATAAAAGGAATGTATCAGTCAGTTTCCTAAAAATATTGACAGCCTGCTTGTGTCTCTTTTTATTATTATTATTGTTATGTGTATTTCATGGACTTATCCAGCATTTGGTGCTTTAAACTTGACAGTGTGATGAATTGGTCTAAAGAACTGTGTGGAATGTGCGCTGCTTTTCTGTCCTTTCCCATTGTCTCCATAGATGAGGCGTCATCATTGTCTTCACCAGCAGTAAATATTCTGTTAAGTTTCATGCTCAGTCTTTAGGTGTTTTTTTCGTAAGAATGTGTTTGAATTTGTTTATGCCTGAGGAACTCATATTTTTGTATAAGAATCATCCATAATAGTGCTTTATAGTTTGCTCTTCGAGTATTCAACAAGTTTGGTTATGTTGGGCCAAATAGTTAAAGCCTGTAAGATGAGATTTTGGGGACCAAAAGATAGCTTCTGGGATACGTTTTAGACATCTAAATTGTGATCCTGTTCTAAAGGAGGCTTTTCACCTATGTGTTGAGTGGGGTCTCCAGCAGTCCTGTAGCAGAATTGCTTTGTTGCAGGTGTCGCTGAAAAATCCAGCAGCAGAAATGCCAGTCCACAAAGAGGCAGGTTCTCCTGCTGAGGTCTGTGATGGATCAATATTTTCCATGGGCTGGATGTCGTGCAGCACTTCCAGCGTGCACAGACCAGTGACTGTGCACAGTGGAACTGTCGCAAAGCTGTTCATTTTAGCTCCTGCTTCGCTTCAGCAGCCTGAGCTCTGAAGTCTCCTGCTGCATTGGCCCTGTGACCATGAGCTCGGGCCTGGTGGAACTCTGTCCTATCTCTGACTTCCCTACCTTCACCTTTTTCTGTCTTCCCCGGTACCTGATCAGTCTCTCTGGTGGGTTTTTCTCCTCTAAGTAGAATGGATGTTGGTTTGCTTGAACCGCAAAATGGGTTTATAGTTCATTCTGCCCTCAGTTAAAGATCTTCACTACAGAGGTGAGCTTGCATTAACTCCTCCTAGTTGGGCTGACTTGTGTGAGAGCAGGCACGTCGTGAAATAACGCTCTAAGAAGCAATTGTATTAGCAGCTGATGAGTTGTAGCTGTAGAGATGTAACTTTTGGCCCGTCAAGACCATCCGGGAGCAGTTAAAAGCACCACTATGCTTGTGCAAGAAAGGTTTCTTGTGTGCTTGGTACTGGAGCTTGGGATAGGACTGGAGCTGGCTTGTGGCAGTAGCAAGCCCTTTGTTGTGTTGCTTCTCTGGAGCAAAGAGAAGTAAATAGCATTAAGGAATTGTTTTTATTTGTTATTCAGATGAAGTCCTGAGTGTGGTAATTTGCTGTCCTGCAAACCACATGCTGATTTATGTCTGTGTAGAGGTTGCACAGAAGTCTGCCAAGTCAGGCAGCGGGACTTTCAGCGCTGGGAATGGGAAGTACTGAAACATAAGGGATGTTCCCACAGCCTTACCCTGGCGTGGTCGGCTGCCGTGGACGATTGCCACAGCTCCTCTTCCATGCTCTCTCAATTACCCCGCCAGTCACAGAGGCCAGCACCGTGCGGACCCCCAGGTACATGAGTTGTGGGGCATGGGGGTGGCTGGAACAACCAGCCAACAGCCTGACCGATGCCACTGTCAGAGTGGTCTTTGTGCTTGCTGCTGGGAAGAGCTCTTCCAGAGACCACGTCTTGTGATGTCTCCCAGGGCCACGTGGATTCACGGAGGGCTCTGTGATGATGCTGCCATGAGGTCCTTGAGGACATCACAGCTCTGGTGCTCTGGAGGAAAGCAACCATTTGCCAAAATGTAATCTCCTGCTGCCTTGAAAGCCAAGTACAGCTGGGTCTGGTGGTAGCACAGCTATTCAGACTGCAGCTGCCTGAGGGGACAGCAGCAAAACCTGTTGGGACAACTGTTGATGCTGCCCTTTCAAGGCATTTGTGGGGAAATGGAGTTTAAAAGCCGGTTTTCATTGTCAGCTGGGGTGGAACAGCTCTCTTGGTCAGTAGAGAGGTGCAGGTCAGCTCCTTGTCCCGTCATAATGAAAATTCCAGTAGGTAATTTTAAATTGTAATGTCCAATTTCAATTGTAAAATGCATAAATGTGATAATTTGGTGTTCAGCTGTTCTCAGGCTGCTGGCCAGCAGTAATTTTGCTGGCCTGCGGAGATCTGTGAATATGGATCTTGGGAATAACATTAAAGAAGAAATTATTTTTCAGCTGTTTGTAGTATACTTTTTTTTTTTTTTACAGCCCTTGTGTGTTGTAAGCCTGCCCTTGTAACCCACTGACTTTGTGGGATTCCTGAAAGGTTTTTAAGATTTGCTTTAGAAGCACCTTTTCAGAGGTCATTTCTTCCCCATCCCATTCTTTTTTCCCAAAGAAAACATGAAACTTCAGTAGCTTCTGAGATCTTAGGGAGTGCAGAAGGCGTACTTTGTAGCAAACTGGCCTTTTTCAGTGCCCTGCAGGAGTGATGTTATTAGCTAATAGGTAATAGCCAGCGTGTGGTCTGTGACAGTGCTTTTAGGTGCTCCCATTGTGTAAGAAATACACTTCTTCATAAAGGTAAGAGAGGGATTGACATGTACAGCTGCCGTCCAGCAGATCTGGCTTTTCTTCTTGCCTCTCATCCTTGTTCGAAAAAGCATGAATTTGCTGGAAATGGAGCTCTCCTTATGACTGTAGCTATTAAAATGAAGGCAATCCTTGTTTTTGTAAAGCGTCTTGGGATTCTGGCTAAGAGGAATTAGTGTACTTATGGAGGTGATTTGTGAGAATTGGTTCGCAGCCACTTACTGAGCAACATGCTGTTTGAAAACAGTTCCACTCGAATTAAAACATGTTGAGTTCAACAGAAACGTTAGTGGGGAAAATTTTAAGAAACGAGTTGGCTTTCATCCTCCAACTTTGTTTCAGGAACGTCAAAACATTGCATTTCATTTGCTTTGTTTGAGCATACGTTTTAATTTAGCAGGATGTTTAATATTTTATAGAGTGTCTTTAGTGCTGCATACTCAAGGAAAAAAAAGGGTACTATCATACTGAAATAATTTGTCATTACCAAAATAGATGTGAATATTAATGCGAATTCTTCTGACTTTCCATTCTGTGAGGAGCGATTACAACCAAAAGCGAGACCAGTTGGCAAAATACTGACATTTCGGTGAGGTTTACTGAATACTGGAATTGACTAAATTCCATTTTCTGACTCCACAGTTGTGCAGCTGCTACAACTGATATCAGCATTTTTGATGCAATTTTTTTCTTGTATTTCTGTTGTTGAAAGTGGAAACATTTTGAGGAAAAGGGGCATAAGAGAAATATGTAGTGCTCTTCTGAAAATATTTATTTTACTGAACTTGAGGAATTTTCTATCTTTCTTGTTTATTACGCTAAATTTTAGCACTTTTTTTTTCCTAGTATTTAAAAATAACAAAAGAGTAACCAATGTACTGATTATTTCTGCTGTAGTAGATTTGTCTACTCTTGTTTTATTCCTGGCTTTAAACCTATGAAAAATTATACTAAAATATGCAACAAACTCCACATAAAATAAATATGCATATGGCTTAGATAATGGACTCTCAAATGTATTATTTACACAGATTGTCCATGGTGTTGTCTTGTTATATGGAAAAAGGTAAAAGCCAGGAAAAAATGTTTTCGCTTTAATACTTGCTTTTTCCAGTCTAACATGAAATATTTATCGTAACAGGCTTCTTGCAAACATTCTGCCTCCAGAAGCCAAATTATATCAGCAGATACCCGATTGCCTTTTATTAATATCAGAGAGTAGAGTTAAGTATTGTGGACCAGCGTATCCCTGCTGGTCTGAAAATCAAATTGCTGTAGTGAATTCTTCCAGTTTTTCATCGGTTGCTGACAGCGGGAACTGGTCCTGTCTGTGCATCTTCCTGCAGAAGAGAACAGGCGGTACCAGTATGTGATCTGGGTGCACCACACCATTCCTCATGTGGGATTCCTTTTTCATAGAATCATAGAATGGTTTGGGTTGGAAGGGACCTTAAGGATCATCCAGTTCCACCACCCCTGCCATGGGCAGGGACATCTCCCACTAGACCAGGTTGCTCAAAGCCCCATCCAGCCAGGCCTTGAACACCTCCGGGGATGGGGCAGCCACAACTTCCCTGGGAAACCTGTGCCAGTGCCTCATCACCCTCATCCTAAAAAAATTCTTCTTGATATCTAGTCTGAATCTACCCTCTTCCAGTTTGAAGCCACTACCCCTTGTCCTATTGCTCCAGGCCCTTGTAAAAGTCCCTCTCCAGCTTTCTTGTAGGCCCCCTTCAGATACTGCAAGGTCACTGTAAGGTCTCCCTGGAGCTTTCTCGTCTCCAGGCTGAACAGCCCCAATTCTCTCAGCCTGTCCTCATAGTAGAGGTGCTCCAGCCCTCTGATTGTCTTTGTGGCCTCCTCTGGACCCGCTCCAACAGGTCCATGTCCTTCTTATGCTGGGGGCTCCAGAGCTGGACACAGCACTCCAGGTGGGGTCTCACCAGAGCGGAGCAGAGGGGCAGAATCCCCTCCCTCGCCCTGCTGGCCACGCTGCTTTTGATGCAGCCCAGGATGTGGTTGGCGTTCTGGGCTGCTAGCGCACGTTGCTGGCTGATGTTGAGCTTCTCATCAACAATCACCCCCAAGTCCTTCTCCTCAGGGCTGCTCTCAATCCATTCTCCACGCAGCCTGTGTTTGTGCTTTTTGATGAAGGGTGATTTGTTTCCAGAGACATTAGAATATGTTTTGTCATCTCTGCCAGTGGAAGGCTGCCAAATTCCGCAGGCAGGCACATTAACACTTGAGGCGTAGGGTGTGCCCAGTGAACCCAGCAGTTGGGAAGCCCGGGACAGCTTGGACATCGCAGAGGTGGTACGTGCCAAGTAAATGTGCACTCGGGATACATTGGGCTTTTTATGCATGTGCAGATCATCCTGAGTAGGTCTGACGTTTCCCAAATGCGCTGAGCTCCCAGCTCACACGCTGTTGAGTAGGTGTGCACATGCACGGGGCGTAGCAGATTGCTGGATGCCCAATTGGGGCAGTTTCCTTGGCAGAAGAAGAGGTTGCGTCTGGAGAAGCTACATGTATTGTAGCCTTCTCTCCATAAATGTGCCTGAAAATGGAGAAAGGATGAAGGAATAGAGATGCACTAACTTTCCCTTCTTTTGGGTGCTTGAAAGATTTCAGTCAGAACTGTTTTGAACAGAGGAAGTCACAAAACAAAGGCTGGAAACTCAGGTCTCTGATCCCACAGGCTGGAGAATAAAGGTTAGAGAGGATTTAGGATTCACCCTTTCCTATGTTCCTCTCTTCCTTTCTTTGCATCGTGTTAGTTTCTAGGTACCCACCTGGTGGAAGACTTTTCCTGGCCTGTATCCCTGACTTGAATGTTGGAGTCAGAGTATGTTCATGTTGGCACAGATGTCTGCGCATACAGATACGCATGAGTGGTCAGGTTTCTGTGTGTGTTTGCAAAGCACCTAGTGCGTTTATGAGGCTGTTCAAATAGTCACAAAAATCTCCTAGTTAGGTTGTGTAATGTCATTTGGCTTCTTGCTTGTGCCAAACTGACGGTTCTCTGACCTTATCAGCTCTGGGTGATGCTCGGAGCCTGCATGGCACTTGTCCTATCTGTCGTGCAGATGGGTTTTGAATGTCGTAGTGAGTAGGTTAAAGACAACTTGGCTTTCCGAGCTTTTGTGGTTGCTGTATGCTGCATTGTTTACATTACAAAGTTCTGGCAGATGTCTCCCTTTTGATGTTATTAATATTAAAATTGACTATTTCTTTATATTACAGAGATCGCCGCCTAGTCTGCCTCTGACAGGCTTGGGGCTCCAGGCACCTTGGCTGCCCTTGCGATGGAGGCAGTGCTGAGCCTGCCCCTGGGAGCTGGACTGGGGCCAGATGGGGATTGTCGGTGCCAGTGGAGTTTGGGACGGAGATGCCACTGTGCTATATAAACCGTGATTATTAATGGGGAGCCTGGCTGGGTGAATCCTGTTGTGTGTAAACACCGCCTGAACTTCCAGAGGGGTTGTTCCCTCAGATTACAGGAGCATATGCCAACAGAGGGTTTTCCTTCCTTTCTGTCTTCCTTTATTGCCAAGCAAGTAGCGTGAATGTCATACAGTGCCCTGCTATCTGAGCTGTTTGCTGTTGGTAGTCCTTGCGTGATACGAGAAGTCCCCAGAGACTGCATGATGTATATTCATTCCCAGGGATCTCCTTATAATACTGGGAGCATGATCAGAAAGAGAAGCGGGGAAGCTGCTGCTTCTGCATCTTTCCCCGCCCCGGGGCGTGCTGCTGACGGTGCGGTTCTCTAGGTGTGTTTCCAGGAGTTGGTTGTGATCTGATAAGCCACATCTGGCTCGTGTCCTGGCTGCCGAGGAGGACGTCCATATTTGTGCATCAGGACTGGCTGAAGGAATCTTTATTAGGAAGCAGTGTCTGAAATACATGAGGCGATGCAGAGGGCTTTACATCTTAATTTTTTTTTAATCCCCCCCCTTCCTTATTGTGTTTGCCATATCCCTGTTTGCCATATCCCTGTTTGCCATATCCCTGTTTGCCATATCCCTGTTTGCCATCAGCATAGCCATTCATTTCTGCGGACGTGCTGCTGAGATTTAGCATTTCTAACCCACGTGCTCTGCCCTGGGTTGAACGGATGCCGGTGGTGTTTCGTAACGGGGGGTGTGCCTGGAGCCGGTGATGAAGCAGAACAACAGCTCTCTTGAGGTTTGGCAGAAAATAGTTTTCTTACGTGATTATTCTTGGCTGCTTTTTTTTTTTTTTTCTTGGCAAAAACAAAAGGAAGCTTTAGCAGGTAGAAGGTTGTTGCCTTGCCGCAGAAACATGTTCTCGCATATGACTGCTGCGAGGGCAAAACCACCAGCTGGACCCACCCCTGACTGTGGCCAACATTTGCTGTCCCAGTTAGTGATAAAACACCAGTTCTCATTGGATCATGAGACGTGTGAATACTAAGCTTTCACCAGTCAGCCTTTTAATCAGTGTTAACTGCTGACTTTGCTAAACCAAATTCTTTTAAAAAGAAGAAAAAGCCGGTAACAGAAATAAATGGGAATTTCCAAAGAACTTGGCGTTAGTCTGCTCTTCTGTTAAAGCCACTGCAGAACTGCATGGACAGAGATGGAGTTATGCAAAAGATGAGCACTTTGGAAAATGATATCTGGTGTGGCTGGATCAATGGAAAGGAAATGACGATGAAAACCTATGCAGTCCAGTGAGCGTGTCCACACTTAACAAAATTAGGCTGGAAATACGTTTCTAATTAAACTGGGTCAAACCATGTGTGCAAACCAGGTCTTTACAAATAATTATTTGGAACCTCGTTTTTTCCAGTCCTTTGCACATGGTGTCATTTGTTTTATGTATTCAAAGTGGATAGAAAATGCTAACAGTGGCATGCTGGTGCTTTATTCTCGCCTTGCACTCATTTGATTACAGAGTAAATGGCAAATAAGAATCAGTGCTGGGGAGCCAATCCCTAAAGCTGGCTCAGTGACTAATTTCAGAACCCTTTGTGTTAGGTATTTGGTTTTCTGTAACCCTTCTGTTATTGAATATAGTTATTTTCTCATGCGAACACATCAAAAATACCTATTTTCTGTAAGCCTCAGTGGTGCAAACATGAAAATTTTTTTCCAGTGTTAACGCTAGGACTAGAGGAAAGTAGCCTACAAGCACTAATGACAAATGGGTTTATGTCTCATGGTAAATTCTGAAGCTGTTTAAACTTCCTGGGTTTTGAGGAAAAACTAAATAGTAAAACTAGCAAAATGCAGTTGCTTGCAAACTTGTCCTTCTTTATGCTGTCCTCCACCTTTGACCTCAGCAGCCCCAGTTCCTTTGTGGAGTCCTTTGGGATCTCTGCTAGCACATACACCCGTAGCCCGCAGCCCTGCCCTGACAGCAGCAGCAGCCGCCTGTGGCTATCTGCTGCCCTTTGGGCAAGAGGCAGCCTGCGCCACGCTGGCCACAGGTGCCTGGGTGCTGCCTGGCTGGTGGGAAACCGCCGAGCCCCCACTGGAGCCCTCCTCGCCGGAGCAAGGGAGTTTGTCTCCGTCTCTGGTTTTCACAAAGCGCGCAGGACTTGGATCATCTTCTGTCTGTCAGTTCTGGTTGAAATGGGCTGACAGGTTAAAACATGGTTGGATGCAAGGGCAGCACAGTCACGTACGCCTTGTTTTCTTAAGAAATTTAGCTACACTTCTGTCTTTGATAGTGGGGGAAAGCTTCCAATTCCACACAATCCCATGTCCCTCCCTGAACCTAAAGGTTCAGAAACTAGAAGGCAATACAAAGCACTTGGGAGGTAGGTTTTCCGGTATGATGTTTTCATTTGCTCTTTTATTATTATTATTATTTTTAAGATGATTTTGTTGTGAATAGAGACCTCTAGTTATTAACATTTCTGTTGTTTAACTATGTGCGTTGGCAGTGCTGTAGAGTTTTAGCTGACCCTGTGAAATTTTTCTCTGGCATGTATTACCAGATTTGTCCTGAGGAGCAATGAGCTGTTGGTGGTGTATTTTGGCATCTGGATGTGGATGACGGAATATGCAAAGAAGCTGCAAAAGGAAGTTATTTTGAAACTTGTGGATGGTTAAACTTTTAGATTAAATTTTAAAGTGAATACAATTAGAAGATGTTAAAGCAGAGATGCCAGTTTTTAAAGCTTATATTATACATGTAAACCAGACTTCCTGTACTTGCTAACTCCACGTTTCTCCAGCAAGCTGCTGGCATTAGCTGGATGCCTTGTGGAATGTTTAGGTTGTTTTGCTGTTTTGTTTTGTTGTTTTTTGGGTTTTTTTCTTTCCTGACAGCTGCTTCGTGATGTGATGCAACTGGTTAGAGAGGCTATTGCCTAAAAGCAAGCAGATTGGGTTCGGAGCTTGGAAAATGAGAAGTGAAACGGTTTGAGACCAAATCACGAGAAAGGTTCTGGTACAGCTTCATGGACACCTTAGGTTTCATGGGCTGGGCCAGTGGATTTCAGTCTTACAGTTTTGTATATGTATGTATGTGTCTGTGTGCGTGTGCATGCACTTTTGTCCATAGTACCTTGGGCCCCATTGTATTTGTGTTGTACAAGTTTACAGAGATGCTGTTGCTGGCTGGGAAAGCTTCATGTGACATACAATGGACAAACCATGAATGAGAGGAATCCAGTCAAATCTATATGCCCGTGAGCGTAAATGTGTCTATAATCAATCCAAATAACAAGAGTTCTCTGTTTCCATCTGGCCTTCGCCTGCACCTTTATGAAAAGACTAATTTCCATCAGGCAGTGAACTTTGGGTAGTAGCAGTGCAGTTGGTTGCTGGATACTTTTACACGAATGGACACACTGCAGTAATGGCATAGGTTCATTTCTTCCGTCACAGACTCTGGCTCAAACCTGTGACAGGATCAGTGTGAACACACCTTCTCCAACAGAGAAAGCATGGAATATACACACTTTTTCAGTGGAGAACTTGATGCAAAGTGGGATTTGTTTTATTTGAGAAATTTGACCTTTCATGGGGCAAAATCACATCCAATAAATTCAACAGCAGAAATTCCTGTGGTTATCAGTGGGACCAGCATTGCATGCAAGAACCCAAGTGTTAGGAGAAGCCCTTTGTAGCTGTCGGTGGGAAGCCCTGCGGGGAAGCTGTGGAAGTGTAGCCAGCAGCGCCCCGGAGGAGAGCAGGGGGTCCCCAGCCTCTGCTGGGGCTTTGCCTTTGTTTTACCCCAATGCAGAGTTCACTGTACAGTGCACTACTTCATCTTAACACTGTGCAAAATGAACTGGGGTTGTTCAAACAGGGCAAGGCAAAGAGATGAGAGTTTCGAAATCTGGTAAAGCTGTTCAGTGGTTAATTGCAGGAAACTCTTGGTCCCTTTTGTGACCGATTCTTCCAATGGTTAGCTGCTGCTTTTGCTTCATACATGCTGGTAATTATGCTAGTCTACATTGCTTAAGGCTCTGCAGTTCCTCAGCTGTAATGCATTTAGCCATTTTCTTGAAATTATTCTGCAGGGGTATTTTTATTTATATTTTTTCCCTCTCAAGAATTCACTGTTCATTTCTCTCTCTGGCATGATTGGCTTCGATCCCTACAAGTAATACAGAAAATTGGAAGATACGGCATTGAGCAGTAACTGCTTGTAGCTGTTCAGGAGCTGTTACTGCACATCTGACCTGTAGTTTGCTCGAGAGGAGAACCTTTGCCAGCCAGGCTTCTGCTGTATGAACCTGATTAGATGAGTTCAGAAAAAAAAATAAAACCAAGGCTCTTCTTGAATTCAGATTTTTTTCTTTAGGAAAGTGAACTTGGAAGCACCGCTCCTTCTTAATTTAATTACAAAAGCAAGGTATACCTTACTTTTAAGAATAATTAGAAGGGTAGTCTGGTTTCATTTTGGAGACCAACTTAATACTGAAAGCTCTTCCAAACATTTAAGTAATTTTCCCTTGAGTTTTGTGGACCATCTGGCCAATAGAATTTTGGAATGAAATAGGAATTGACTGCTGCTGCGAGATCAGTGCCACGGAGTTCGTCTCTTGCAGAGCTCATTCAGAAATCTGGAGACTGATGTATTTTCTCACAGACTAATTGTCTGTGAGTCCATTAACTCCCTTTTTATTTTTTGAGAGGATGCATCAAATAGAGCCAAATGAAAAGGCACTGAGACTAGATGCTCTTTTTCCCTCAGTTAAATGCTCTGTGAAGACTTTTGTATACATGTGAAAATAATGACCTTTCCCTGGGCAAACATCAGATCTGAACTCGACAGCGGTATTCAGTAGAGTTCTTGACTTCAGGATTCACCTCAGGTGAAGAGAGTTGTAGGGAGGGTGTTTGCCGTGAAGAACTGAAGGAAAGGCTCAGAGACTCCAAGAGAAACCCGTTTAATGCCAGTTGTTGGTATTGGGCTGTCCCGCGCAGCGCCATGTGTACTGTCTGACAGTCAGCTGCAGGGAGATGCAGACCCGCATGGTATTGCAATCTGGGCGAGAAAAACACCAGCAGAACTAGAATGAAAAAGCAAATCACCTTTAAGGTTGTTGTAGCTCTCATCAGCTAGTCTGGAGCTTGCAGTCTGAGCTGTGTACCCTGCCTGCCTCAAAGCCTTTTTAAAAAAAACCCCAGCAACACATTTTAACCCGTGCAGAACCTTGTCCATGCTCTGCGTTATATGCAAGAGAAAATTCAACCATGTTACACTTACTGTAACAAGAATGCTGGAGGATTTCTTAAAATTCAGTGATATCATTGCTGAGAGCTTAATGTGCACCCAAAGTTATATTTATATGGGATAGAAGGCTAATAAAGCCTTTCTTTATTAGCATTTGTCTGGGGAAGGCTGCATTACTTAAAAAGTTAAAACATGACTCTCATAACATGAGGTTTGTAATTGCTGTGTGCAGCTTGACCTTCAGAGATTCATAGTGAGGGTGAGCCAAAAAACCTTCCTTGGAGGGATTCCTGCTCCGAAAATCTGGCCACCCATCAGCTGACCTCCTGCAGTCCAGCCCCGGCTTCCTTTCGGCAGGATGGGGCCGGTGGGACACATTTAACTGCTTGTGACTTCATCCAGCAGAGATGTGCTGTGTATAGACTTTTCTCTAGTGCCCTGTATTTCTGTAAACGGATGCACGTGAGTCAGGCAGCGAAAATTCACCGGGGTGGAGGGATTTGTACCTCTCCCTAGACTTAGCTTCTCGACGGCCCCTGGTCTACAGGGTGAGAGCCTTCCAAAGGCTGAGGCTTTTTTCCTAAACTGTTTATTTTTCTGGATGAACAGACTTTCGGTGTGGCGGACCTTTGCTGTCATAAATCACTGCTGGGCTCCCCAGGTGTTGAGCGGGACCAGCTCTGTGCCAGGGCTGTTGCATCTTTCCTGCATCCCTGCCTCATCCCTGCTGCCCCCTGCATCCCTGCCGTCCCACGCTGGGCAGCCGGGGTCCCCGCTGCTGCTGGCTGCCTGAAGACCCAAAAGCCCAGGCATCCCCAGGGCAGAACACCTATTAAAAGACGACAGTCGGCTGTGTCTGCGAAGCCTCCGCACCTCTGGCAGGGGTGGCAAGGAGTGATGGGGTGCCTGGGGCTGGACACCCAACAGTGTGTTTCAACAGACATTAAGAGGCATGACAAATGCCAAAGCCCAGGGTGAATGGCAAGGCTGTTGAAACTGTTATTTGTGCAAATACTGAAATTTAGACTCAAAGCCATCAGGTTTTATGTCCCAATAAATGGATTGTGTGGAAAAGGGGATAACTGCACAGCCTGCTTTTCAGACCTCTCCTCCCATTCACTGTGCTGCTGTCTGAGTTGCTCTCTTGACCCACCTGTGGCCCCAAAATGTTGCTTTTCTTTCCTTGCTGGTAGCAGCTCCCATTCACCCTGAGCATGGCAGCGGTGGCCACCTGTGAAGTTCGCTTTCCGAGCTGCACACTGCAGTTCTTGATTTCCCGGTGTTACCCTCTGAGGGCCACCCTGTTTTTACCTGCCCGAGGAGGCATGCCCCTGCTCTTCCTTCTTGCACATTGTTTGCAAACTTCAAATAGCAGTAGGATATCTAAAGCATTGTGTCTGCCTGTCAGCTGAATAAGGAGAAGCCGAAGGAATGGGTACTTTCCAGATTCCTCCAATGAGCGCGGAGCTGTGGAAGATTACATGAGATGTTTTGTTGCAGACACCACCCATTTCAAATAAGTAGAGGACAAAACTCCTTTTTTTTTCCTATTATGACTAGCATGGCATTTTCAAAAGTGTTTAGTGCTTTGCTTGGTCTTGCTCATCACAATGTGAATGACCTCTTTGGGAGCAGGTTTCAAAATCCCAAAAGATCAATCTCTAGTTCGCTCTGAGGCAAGTATGCAGTAGCCTTGAGTGGTTCATGTTTTGCATAAGGGTGGTAATCTGATCAACTGAGCACACTGATACTGCAAAAATGTAGGTACTCAAATATGTGTTTGTAAAAGGGCTTGAATTTGTTCCTTTGTTTCATTTTCTTTTCTCACTGGCTTGCAGTCAGACGCAGACAAACATTAGGCAAAGCAAAAAATCTGCATTTCCACTTGTACAATAGGAGGAAATGGGAACTGAAAGGATAAAAAAACCCAACAAAACTGGAGAGAAAAACTGCATCTGGTGCCTCTTGGGTTTTACAGTTCATGAGGGCCGTGGTACAGACACTTGCAGTAGGGGTGAAAAACTGTTCTTTTTCTCCAGAGATCATCGAGGTGGTTTGATTTGGTACCATTGAAATGACCTCTGTCCATCCCTTCCTTCTAGCCAGCGTGGACTTGGGCAGAATTTTAAGTGATTGATACAAGTTAGATGTTCTAACCTCTTCTCTTGGCTAATGTGTTGCTATTTTAGTATATGGGAAGTCCTCCAATACTACTGCCAACTTAGCTGTATTCTACAGTGTTACGAGTTACAGTGGTATTTTTGTTTGTTCAGGCATGTGACACAAATAAGGGCCCTGAGAGAAATTCCTGTTGTGTTTTTTCTTTTTCAATGTTTTTCCCATGAAACATCTAAAACTTCATTTAAAAAAAACTTTATAGAACTAATATTTTCACTGTGAGTGAGCGCAAAATACTTACCCACTTCTGAGATGAGGGGGGAGAGAGAGAAGCAATGGGAGGGGTAGAATGATCCCTGCGCAGAAATAGGGCGGTGGCGTTTGCTAGGAAAGGAGCTTGTTTTTCACTGAATATTTAAGTCGTTTTTGCTATATAAATTTGCTAACCTTTACAAAAATATCCTTTTTCATTTGGAATGCAGCATAACATGGGGTTTTTTTGAACAGTTTTTCATTTCTTTATAAATAGTATATATCTCTAATATGTCTTCATTAATGTAACATGCTTTGTCTAAAAGTGCACTGGGTGTTATTAATTAACTTCTGTTCTTTATATATCTACATGCAGACACGTTAGATTTTACTGTTAATGTTTTACAACCAGAGTTCTGGGGCATGCTAAATAGTGTTCAACTTCATAGCATCGTGTATACTGAAAGTGATAAATCTTAGCTGACTTTTTGGAACATACCTAATCATAAAGTAGAGTGGGAATTAGCATATAGGGAAAAAAACCAAACCTTGAAGAGTATGTCTTGATTATTTACAGTGTGTTAATATTTATGTTGTTCACCACTCTGACCAGCTGTGGACAAGAGTGGTCGTATTTTGTAGGGCTTAGGTGACATGCTTTGCCTTCCCTGATAGGAAGACCTCTATGGTCAGTTCTGAAGGCAACATTAAGTCTAAGTCAATCAAGCAGTCCCAGTACAACCTAAGGGACTGACTGGCGGTGTCTGATGTTGGGTAGTCTGAGACCAGGGGAGGACCTTTCTGTTGCTGCAGTGGTAGTCTCAGGAGCTTGTTCTGATGCTGCAGTCTGCTGTCTGCTCCTCCTCTCGGTAGCACAGAGTTAATGGGAGAGAAAGCTATTGAAAGAGGGTGTTTATGGAGGTTAGGAAAGGGGAAATGCAACGTTTGGCTACGCTGGCCGTGTGTTTTTGGGTGGGACCTGGGACTGTCTGGAAACTGGGTGCTAAATGTGGGGGTGAAAGGGCAAATGTGTTGCATCCACATGGTCAGCGTTTCGGCAGTGCAGCTGGGCTGTGGTTTTACGGAAGTCCTGCATCCTGCTCTGCTGGCACGAAAGCAGCCGCTTGCAAGGAAAGGAGGGTGTGCTCCAGCTGGAGACGGAGCTGAGGGCCAGCCTAGAGGTGACCTGGATCAAGGCCCGGGCTTCCAAATCTCAACATCTCCCAGTATCGCAAAGAAGAAATAAATGCTCTAGGGTAATACAGTTCTTTGATTTACAGCCCCACGATACAGCAGACATCCAGAGACATTGTGACAGAAGTGCCACCAAATCTTTATAATGTTGATCAAAGCAGGCTTTCTGCAGCCGAAATTGCGTGATTAAAAGATGAAGCTCTAATTGAAATTATAGCCTCATTCCTACCTGTCTGGTGTCCTGAATTCTTCATGGGGGTTAAAAAAAACAGCAACCAAAAATGCGACTTTCTGAAACTGGTGGTTATCTGCCCAAGGCCGATGTGTGTTGTGGTGGATTGGGGGTTTTGTGTTTTTTTTTATGTTTTTTTTTTTTAAAAAAAACTGTCAGCATTGATGTGGATTACATGTTATAGTTTACAATGAAATGGATGATTTCTGAAATCCAGTGCTTGCATTCAGTGCATGACTGACCCTGAGCTCTGCCTCAGACCATTAACTAACAAAAACAAGCTATAAGCTTCCAGACTTTTAATAACTTCTACCTTGGAATTTATTCCTGTCCCATTTCAAGTTTTGTGTTACTACTGTATTTTTAGCTGAAGAGCTCCAACCATGACTACAGTGGGTTGTCTCACGTGGCACCAGTTGCTGAGACGAGGATTACAGACTGGTCTTCCTGGTAGAGCTCCCCTATAAACTGTCTTCTCGGGTGACACTTCTTAGCACCAAAATGCTACAGCCCCAGATGTGCAAACCCTCTCCACTTGTTTACAATAGTCAAGACCCCAAGGGACAGCAGGATGTCTGGTGTCAACAGCCATATGCTGTAAAACAGTGGCTGTGTGTAAGCTGCAGTGCAAGAGCAGCATATCTTGCAGGTTGTATGTTCTTGGCATCTTGTTCTCCTCCTCCCTGCCATGCTGACCCAGCGGTGTGCCCTGGGCAGCATGCTGCAGCTGCATGGGAGGCTGGTGTTTCCAGGCTGGCGATAGCAAACGTTGGTCGTCTCTTCTAGAGAGCTGGGTCCAAGTAGAAAAGCCCTATGTAGGTGGAAAGGGAAACAGAAGGATTGTGACTTTGCTAAGGTCATGTGGAATAGGACATAGGGTTTCCTGGATCCCTATGCGCAGCATTGTTCGTTTGATGCGTAGTCTCTTAAAGGCTTTCCTTGTGTTACCAGGATGGAAGGGGTGGAGAGGAGAGGGGCACAAGGGTGGGGTCCCGTCCTTCAGGGGCACGGGAGGCTGAGCTGGCAGTCTACCAGCGACCACAGGGCTGCACACTGATTTACCCGAGATGGGCTCAAACTTCAAAGTTCATAAGTGGGTTTTGAACAGGAAACCTGCTTGCTCAAGTTCGCTTTCGGTAAGAGCTTGCAGCCAAACAGCTGTGCCTTCACCCCGCTCCCAAAGGGCGGGTGGCCACAGCCTGCATCGGGCGTCCCATAATAAATGCCTGTGGATGAGAAAGTCCTCCACCTCCAACAGCCAGATCTTGCTTTCAAATACCAGAGAAGGTGTTCAATATCCAGAGAAGATCCCCAGCGTTAAGTTTTTGTGGTACCTGCCAGGTTTCTGGGTTAGACCGGCTGGCAGTGCAGGGTCACCCGGGAGCCCCGCAGCCTTGTGCGGGTGCTGTGAGCAGTTTGTGTCCCTGCACAGTGGCGAGTGATGGTGAGCGTGTTCGATGGGAAATTGCCCTCCGTGTGGGCACAAAGGTGCAAACTGGCAAATGTCTGAGGCTTCTGGCATCTGGGAGGGATCCATGCACGTAGGCACCTCACAGCGTTGCCAAAAACACTGCTTTTGAAGGGAGAGAAAAGTGAGGTTGTACTTCTGGTTGCAGACAGGATATGGACACAGATGGGAGCTTTTTTGCATAGTGAAACCCACCAGCTCCACGCTGCCTTGGTGTGCTGCAGCAGGCGGTCCCTGCCCTTCCCAGGCGCTTGTTCCTGCTGCGGTTAAATGGGGACAGCTACATCAGACAGACCCAGAAACACGTGGACGTTAATGAGCGCCCGTTGCCAAAAAGGAAACGTGTGATGGGTCTGTGGTGGACTGCCCTGGCATGGTGCGCAGCACTGTAACAGGACAGCTGGGCTTGCAATCGTCCACTTCAAATCTGTCGGGTGGGGGAGGGAAGCTGATGGGAGCTGTTTGCCACCCCTAGGAAGTGAGGGCTGTGCAGGACCTGGGAGGGAAGCGGGCAAACCAACCTCCGATATGTGACCCACAGCCTTACAACCTCACTGTGTGTCTCTGGGACCTTGGGTCTCTGGTTGTAATCGTGGCCTGAGCCGGGGACTGCCCCAAACTTTTGTTTGGACTTAACAGGAAAAGGTGTTGTACGTGACTGACTGCGTCTTTTTGTAAATATACTTAATTCACGTAAAGCCTCTTTATCAGCTAATAGCTTGACCGCTAATGCTGATACTCTTGTTTGATGTAAATAGAAAAATACATGTCTTGACCCTCAGTAGAGGGCATAGATAAGTGGTTCCTTTTTCTAACTGAGATAAAAAGATAAATACACGCCCAGTAGAAATAACACTGAGCGATCGGTCCTATTCCACATGTATCTCCCTGCAGAGATAATGCACGGTTGGAGCTCGTCAGGACCAGATCTTTGGCATAAAGCATCTTCCACAAATGTGGCTGCAATGAGCAGTATGCAGATTTGAAAAATGTGTATGTTGGCTCCAGGTTTGCTGAACATTACTGTAGTGACTAACTGGCAACTGCAGCAGACTTTGTGCGGAAATATTTTCTGGAGAAGAAAAGGAATTTAGCTGGACTCAAAGCTAATGGGAGAATTTCTTCCAGCTTGGATGCCTCACCAAAATATAAGCAGGAACTTCAATTTTAGAAAGGCATTGAGCTTCAGAATTGTTCATGTCTAAGTTCTGTGTGAACTTGATAGTGTTTAATGCTATATTCTTGTGTGGGAATATGGATGACTTGCAGATGGCTGTTGGATGCTTTGGCTTGCATTCTCCAGAGGTGAAACCTGCTCTCGAACTGAGCATTTGGGTGAAAGATGAAACCTTTTATCAGGGAGAGGGGCCCACAGACCATTCCTGCCCTTTACCCGGCTTCTGAGGAAATGTGCAAGGGTGGATCTTGAATCACAACAGGCCTATTCCCTTTAATGACCTGGCGAGGATGGGCAGCGGTGGGTGCACAGAGGGCTGGGAGGGCAGTGCCTCTTGTTCTTTCTCCCATTTTGGATTAAATCAAAAAGGGTGAACTCCTGCATGCCTCATCACTGGAAGTAAGAGCATCTGTTGATCTCATTTGGTTGGGAAACAGTTAAACCAGCCGGTTATTCCTAGGAGCTTTAAACAAAAATCAAAACACCACCTTTCTCAAAACAATTCAAACTTGCTGAACCTTGTGGCTTCAGCAAAAGTAGCAATGTGTGAGTTCCCATGAACTCTGGCTAACCTCTGAGATTTATTGATAAATGAAAAAATAAGGGGCCAGGCCCTGAAACCTTTCCTTACTTAGGCACTAGTCTCGGTGTGTTAACAAGAAGCCCGGGGCTGGGTTCAGGATGTTTACTGCTTTTAGAGATGTCAAGGAAAATGAACTCGAAACAGTTTGAAAAACCAACGTAAAGGAGATTTTTGTTCTGATTGCCGGCACAGTCGTAATCTGTGCATTAAAGCAAGTGTAACCTGGAGCACGTTACCCTGCTCAGATGAGCTGCACAGGCCTTAATGGTTCATCTCCACATGAACACGTATGTCCTCTGGAAGCTTCAGCCCTCTTAGCGTGGAGTCTTGCAATAGCACACTGGCTTTTTTGGGTGGTGATGCTGAGTTCAACAGGGTGCAACCACTGCTGACAGGGACTGCTGGGCTTTGGGTGAGCCATTGGGTGCCTTTGCTCCAGCCCCTTCTTCCGTAGCTAACTGAATAGACAGAGAAGTTCTGGGGAGGAGAAGGAATAAAATCTAGGATGTCTCCAGGGTTCTCCGATTATTTTGTCTCCATTGACTGAACCTTTTCCTTTGGCAATATTTAAAGAAAAAGTTTTATTTGTGTATGTTGGGGTGATGTCAGAGGTAAGGAGAAACAATGGTGTGTGCTGTGTAGTTCTGACACATTGTTTGTTGCATACGTTAGCAGGTGCAAAGACTTTTGAGATGTATTGCTTTACGATACAGATAAATCCTTTACTTTGGGGAAAATGCACGCATGTAATCAAAAATAAATCTGCCAAGATGTCAGTAAAATTAGTATCTCATAATGAAAATCTTTTTATATAGATACATAGCTGCAGATACATATTTAGCTACACTCTCCAAGATACTCCTCTACACGCTTTTAAACTAATTCGTCCCTTTTAGGTAATTGATGAAAGTCAGGTATTACAGATAGTTTCACACCTTTTCATGAGGTTAACCTGCAGCCCTCTGCATTGCCCTGCACAGACTTGGGCTGGGGGGGGAAAGATGAGGTTCTTCAGTTTAATTGCAACCAAGGAATGAGGAAGACTCTCTTGAAAACGGTGTGGTGCCAGTTGTTGAAACCAAATTGTTGTGAGTTGAGAATTAGAGCAATCCGACAGGAGTGAGTTTTTACTGCTCCTTTCCTTTCGGCCTCTTGAGAAGGATTTGGATTCGCTGGTGGATTGAACCGTACTCTGTTTTGTTCCAGGAAAATGAAGTCTAAAAGAACATGAGGGTGTGAAGTGCACGTAACAAAATTTACTTCCATGTAGAGGCTGCTTCACCCAGTCAGAGAGTGTTTACTGCAGGTCAGCCTGCGCAGAGGCATGGTTGGATGTGAGCCTGTGCGTTGCCCTCAGGCTAGTAGTAACTGTGTGCGGTGTGGGGCCGATTGGGCACTGAAACAAGGCAGGGGCACGACTCTGCCCTCGCTGCGCAGCTGAGCTCCTCTCAGCCAGCAGTCAGCCCGGTTGCAGCTTCTAGGAATGGGGGAGCAGGATCGAGTTGTGCATCTCAGTTAACAGCGACGCGTTTGTTGTGCAGAGGTGAATCACGGCACACAAAACAAAACAGTTTGCTGTTTTCTTTCCCATAAATGCTAATTTTACAAACTTGGGGGGGGGGCATATTTAGTATTCTCATTTATAGTGGTAAAAGTGAGTGAGAGCAGCAGGTTTGCATGCAGTGGAAATACCTGTGGCTGCAAAATAACAGATGTCTATTATACAGAGGGACAAGTTGACCAGATACCATGCTTTGAAATCAAAACTGAATGCCAAGCCTTTCCCCCTTCCTTATTCTTATGAACATTCAATATCGGGCACAATGCTAGCCTAGTATTGATAGATTTATTCTTTCAGTAAAGAAGCACGTCTCCATGCTTCGCTGTAATTAGGAAAATCAGTGTTGATTCTTGACATCATCCTTTGCAGAACGTACGGCAGCCCAGGAGAGGCTCGGAGATTCACCGTTTTGGTGGGTGGGTCACCTGCTATGTGTGGTGGCCGGAGACATGGAATTATCAGCGTGCTTGACTCCAGACAAACTTTGGAGTTAAGTCAGGGTGCCAGCGTGTCTAGCATGTCTGTATTTTGTGGAATGCCCTCTCTGGCTATATTGCCAAGACATTCAATGCCTGGAAGCATTTGCAAACAATGGCCTCCAACAAAGGAGCGGGTGGCTGTGCAGAGGAAGCTCGCTCACCGGGATTGACGTCAGCTGGGATGGATGCTGACCGAACTCTGGCATCTCTGGGGCCAGCACTGCCCATCTGCGCTCAGCCACGCTGGGGGGGGCGTGCGTCGGGGGCCTGGCGAGGGTGTGTCCCACTTGCCTTCCGCCGGAGGTCTGTGATAATGCATAAATCCTATCATTCTAGTTTTATGAGAAAAAGCGTTGCAATCCCAGGAGAGCTCCCACGCAAGGAGGGCACTTATAAATATACAAAAACTCAGCAGGATTTAGTTTTCCGTGAAAGAAAACATGACTGTGACATATCGCCTGAGAAAAAAGAATCATTTTTCTTTGATGCAAAATTGCTTAGTCTTAGAAATAAACTCGTATGCAACTTTGTGCAGATAGGACCTGGGTTTTAAAATGACATCAGCCCAGCTTTTAATTTTGCAGGTGTAAATTACACCTGCAAATCATTTTGTCTGCAAACTGCAGCATTTCATATTTGATTTCCTGATTTCCTATGGCTTACTTAACTGATGTCACTTAGTTATTTCGATATACAGCTTTGCAGGCACTACTATTTCAGGAATAAAATTGCCATCTCAAAGCTTCAAACCCGTTTCTGAACATTCCATGGAAGTGAGGAGTTGGGACGTGTCGGCTGTCATACACACTGTTCGTACAAATCTTTTGATCCTGTCCTTCAGTATGAGATTAGTGTTGGTGATTGTGGCAAAACACTGCATCTATGGCATCTGTTGATCAACTTGATCTAACCAAGACAAGAAACTTGTGTAACTTACAGCAGGATTCCTGGTTGTGTTTCTAATATACATTCTTGTGAACCACTTTTTGTCAGTCTCAGTGTCAACTTTGCTCTTTTAATAGCTTTATTCCCTATTACCTCCCTTTTCATAGCTTTGTTTTCAAAAACTAGCCACTTACCTAAATTTACCAGTTATCAGACCTAGAATTACCAGTTATCCGTTGTTTAGTAATGATGGCGGGGTGTGTGCATTTCACTCGTGAAGTGTGTGTACATATGTAGGCACACACGCAGTCAAAGCCCTGGGGAGAGTTCCTCCCCCCCCACCACAGAAGGTGACATTTTAAATACAAAGCCTCTGCATGCCTTTTGGGAGGTAGCTGAGATATAGTTAGCTCAGCTTCAGTAAGAATTTTAAAAACTAAGCATTTCACAGTAAAAGGCCTTTTTTTTAAAAAAAAAAAAACAAACACGCAAAAAAATACATACAGCTTTAGTTTCTTGGCAGCCACATACAGGTTGCCAGACTGATGTACTGAAACCCAGAGTTTTCTCTTTATGCCGAGGTGAGCCAGCAGCTGTGGGGTGGGGAGGTGGGGACAGTGACAGCCACCCATGCCTTGCTTCCCCGGCACGTGTCAGCCCTGGCTCGCAGGACAAGGAGGTTGTTCTGGTTGGTGACCCTGGGCCTCTGCTGAGGTTTCCTAGAAGAGGAGGCTTGAGAGGTGACAACACCTCTTGAGCAGGAGTTGGATGGAGACCCGTAAACTCCTGCCATCCTGTGCTCCGACAGCAGAGCTCTCCCAGCACCAAACTCAAGCCCAGTTGTTTTATGCCTACTTATTTACTGTATACATAGCTTGCATACATGTTTTACTTACAGTCTTTTGTTATTTTAACAGGGTCGCCATGTTAAGACTGGGCAGCTAGCAGCAATCAAGGTGATGAATGTTACTGAGGTGAGTGCAAAACCAAAAATAAAAACGTTGTTATCAAGCTCCAAGGAAAAATAAATAATCAGATCATGAGAAAGTGGATAGCTTGTAAGAGACGATCCAGTGGTATAAATTATGGTTGCTGAGCGCTGGTTTGTGTTTTATAAAGTACTGAGAGGTGTTAACGCAACCAGATTTTTCAATTATACCTGACCAATGGTGACAAAGGGATGAGGGAATGCATTGCCATGTATTTTGATGGTCTATAATAACAAAGAGGAGAACTCTCTTCCTGCGTATTTCTAGTTGATTATCTGTTTCCAGAGATAGCGAGTAAAAGATTTCCTGTAGCTCTGTGCTGCCCCTGCTGTGTTTCATCGCATCCTCTCCCCTCACATGCCATCCATTCCTCAGAGTTGCTGCCCTGACAGCTAGCAAGCAGGAACATGTTAGAAATGCAAATGTAGCGCTTTTTTATTGTTATTTGACAGATGAGAGGAGGAGACGGTTTAATTGGCACTGTCCCTGCTCACATTTATGAAGCGGTGTCAGTGCTGGAACAGGGTGTCAAAAAAGTTGCTAGGTATTGATTTCTGTTTCTCTTTTTAAGAGCGCAGCCAGTAGCGAAGCAGCTTGCCTCCATGAGACCATGTTAGCCTGAGCCCCAGGAAGTTCGGGGAGACTCCCTGCATCCTCCTCTTGAGTTAACTGGAAGTCTGTGGTTGGGTAGGATGCACCTAGTCTCACCAAAGCTCAGCTCCCCGTTCTGTCACTCTGGCAGTGCAGATACGGAATACAAAACTCCAAGATAAAGTTAGTCCTCTTGCGATGCCGTTGGAAGGGTTATCGCCTGAAATAAAAAAAAAACAGGGCCAAGTCCTCTGGGCCAAGTCTGCCCGTGGTACATCTACATGTGGTGTTCTGGGCAAGCACAAGCAAGCCTTGCCTGCGTTTTCCTAAGTCCTTTGACTGTCTCGGAAGACAGCAGAACAAGTTGGTGTCTGTGTGGGCCTTGTCACGTAGAGCAGGTCCAGGACCGTTCTCTATGCTGATGGTGTAGGAATCCAGCCCTCAGCAGTAAGTGGTCTGAATTGCACATCAGTTTTTTGAAGTTAGATGCTACTGTAATGCTTTTACAAAGCATATCTAAGGGCTGGTGTGGCTATGGCTGCTACCTTGTACGCATGCGTAGTTGAAATGCCAGTTTTGCTCTTCTCTGGGCATAGAGGAGGGTGCATTTTTAAAATGAGTGGTACATTAGATTGCTGGCATTTTTGCTTTTAGCTGTATAGGCACATATATCATCAGGTGCTTTGGCTTGAAAAAATGGCAGTCACTAAACGTGAGGCTGCTGGATTTTGGAAGGGGGAGGGTGTAGGGTTTGTGTTGCACACAAATTCCTGAGATCAGAGCGTCTCCGTGCTTTGACAGAGGAGCTGACAGGACAGATCCTGGCAGGGGCTCAGAAGGGATCCAGAGCTGCAGTATGACCGCTTTCATGCTTTGCTGGGTCAGACAACAGTGCGTGAGGGCTGGCCAAAGATGTCACTGGTGGGCCGTCATGTTAACGCCAGTGACAGTCCCTTCCTTGATGAAACAATTGAAGCAAGAACTGCAGGAAGGGAACCTTGGAAATATTTCCTTCCCCTTGCTATACATAACGTGATCTCCTTTTTATATAAGCAACAAACCATAGCATCCAGTAATGCCTGCTTGCTTGGAAACAAAATTTAAATGGAGGACAACCTTGTGGTCTGGCTTTGGGAATTCGGGTTGATAGACTTGCATGATTCTGGGAACAAAACCCAGCTGTTTAGGTCTGATTTGCTCCTTCCTTGCAGGCTAGAGAGCCAGCATCATACTGGGGAACCTGTCCCATTGCTTGAGGGGCAGTGATAACAGATCATACTGTTTTCATGTTGAGTCACTTAATGCGAAAGCAGTTGTGACGGTTTGAGCGTTGAGCATGTCGGTGCAGCCACCTGGAGGGGTTTCCCCGGTGCTCATCCCCCGCTAAACCCTGAACAAATCCAGTTCAGCTGTACTCGAGTGTTTCAGCTTTCTGACCTTGGTGCGGGGTGAGTGCAGGGCTTTCTGATCTTATTTCCACTTTCTGAATGCGGGGTTGCTGTGTTCCCGCTGCCAGGGCACAGGCTGGCAGACCCTCCAGGCCCTCGACGGTGCCTCTGTGAGGTGTTGGGGGACCAGCGCAGGAGTGATTCAGGTGCTTGCTGCCAGTAGCTGCCACAGCTGGGGTTGTCCTCTCCTCCACACCTCACCACACCTCACCTCACAGCCCGCTGCGTTACGGTGAACCCCGATGGCTTTCAGCGCAGCGGCTGCGTGCAGGGGCAGGCTGGGCTGGCAGCTGAGGTCCCGAGCCCTTCGAACACCTCAGTGCAAATTCCCGGAGCCCTCGGGGTGAGCCCTGTGGCTGCAAGAGATGGGGATACCGCTGGCCTCCTGAGCTCATCCGTCCAGCCAGGGACCATGCTGCTGGTCGTATGTAGCGCAGGGGTGGGGTGGTTGAAGCCAATGCAGTTGCAGTAGGTAGGGGCAAGGGTACAGCTGAGGCTGTCCAGGGCATCTCTGAAGCTCAGTTCTCCCGTAAAATAGCAATATCTTTTCTCTGCTGCACAACATTTGGTTATTGAAGCCTCTAACAGCTGCTGTGTGTCCTAACTGTAATGTAGAAATCCTTTTAGTCTCCAGAATTTCAGTGTCATAAATTCAGAGCCTGTCAAGCGTTCAGTATTTTTCTTGCATTGTTAGTCTGCTGAGGTTTAAGTTATTTTCTGATCCCTTGGTCTTGAAAAGCTAGCTTGAGGCATTAAATAAAATCTTTAAAATATTGAAATCCTCGTCTCCAATGTCCTGCCTATAAATTGCACCTGAGAGCAACATCTCACATGGAGTTTGGCTTGTGAGAAATGGAAGCTGTCATAGAAAACCTGCTTGAGTGAGATGGGAGGCTCCTAGCCCCTGTGGCCATTTTCATCTTTGGGTGGTTATATGATCTGATTAGTGCTGCACAGGGAACAGTTTTCTTAGGGAGTGAAAATATCATGTGGTAGAAAACAGGAAGATTAAAAAAAAAAAATCAAGAGAAATGCAGTCTTTTTGCCTTCACCTGTCTCCAAAAAAAGTGGAGAACTGGATTGGCCTTGTGATTTTTTTGTAGCTGCTTAGAGGACTCCCCAGTTCAAGCCTCCAGTAGGTCTCTGTCATTCAGAGGGGGGCAGTTCCAGTGCCCGAGTTTGACAGAGCCCCATGCCACTGTAGACTGGTGGTGGCTTGGTCGCTAACCTGCTCATGCTCAGTAATAGGTCAGTGTTGTCTGACATGGGAGAGGATATGATATTCCCACCCCTCACGGATATCTCGTATCCTGGGGGTCTGTGCCACTTCCTTGCTACTTGGATATTCTGCAGTTTCTCTCCCCCAGCATCATGTTCTCATCACTAGAAAATCCAACCAAAGAAGTCTTTCAGCTAACATTTCATCATAACCAGTACATTTCTGCCAAAAGATTTGGCTTCACCAAATCTATGGTTTTTTTATTTATTTTTTTTTCCACCAAGAAATAATTTCATCAGAAATTCCCTGAGCGGCTGCAGCTGTGATTGTTCACCTCTAAGATCTGGGGCACACCAAGAGCTGAGCAAATCTGCCCGTCGCTGTCACGAGCTGCAGCCCTGGGGCCGGTTTCTTCGGAGCGGCAGCAGGATGCTGTGGTCATTGCGGGATCCTCTGGACATCTGTCAGGAAGTGCTGCTGTGCAGTGTTACGGGGGGGAAGCAGGGGGGAGCCCTTTGAAATGGTTGATGGCAACGTGCTCGTGTGCCTCTCCACGCAGGCGCTGCTTCCTGTGGCCTGCTGGTGCCAAGCAAGCAGAGGGCTTGCGGAGAGCTGGAGTTTTTGCTGCTTTTCTCTTCAGCTGTCGGTGCAGGTGATCAAAGAGCTCTTCTGCAGCAGGTCATCCTCGGCCTGTCCTTGCTTTCTGTCTTTCCAGGCAGCAAAATAACATTTAGATGAGAAACTTCGTTAGAACTGCTCCAGTACTAAGGGGTCTCTTGGTGGAGTATTTATCAGCAGATGATCTTGTTTCCATTTGAGGTCAGAGGCGTGTGCTTTCTAGTTCTTTGCTTCCTAATGTTATTGCAGATAGGCCCACATCTTCAAAAATAGCCTTTGATCATGAACCTGTCATCTTTGTGCATGCAGCCATCTGTGCCCAGAAACGCAGTGGTTTGTGAAAGCAAACAGCTTTTTGCACCTGCACATCTGCGAGCTTGTTTCCTTTTCTTAAGCAGCATGATTTATCAGCGGGTTTCTAGACCCCCAGGAGATGTGGCCGATGGTAATGCTGACAAGAGGGATGGTGGAAAGTCGAAATCCTGAGGATGTGCATGCACTGAGAAGTTGAGGGTGCTTTTGTCCCCAGTCACCCTGCTTGAAGGATGTATGTGGTGCTGAGACTTAGCAAGTCCGGGTTCAATTCCGGCTGGGCCTCAGACATGGCCCATGGGACAGAATGACTCACATTTACCCTTCTGCCTTGGTTTGTCCATGTGAGAGAGAGTGATTTTTCCAAAACTCACTCAGGCACTGGGAAGACAGAGTACTTTTTGTCTGTGAAATGCCCGCCTACGGTCCTGTATAGCCCTTTAGCTTACAGACTGGCTGATGTTTGAGGTCACATTTCTGTCTTTGGAGGATGCAAGAGTTTGGCTCGGAGGTTTTCTGCTCGGCAGTGGTGGGGCTCAGCAGGGAAGCCCACTGTCCCATCTAAGCAGTGCCATCCCAAGGCACTCATCCTGTACCCGAGCAGCGTACAGCAGTGTGGACCACCGGTAGCTGCCTCTGCGGGCGAGGGTGGGCAAGGGAAGAAGAGGCAAGTGCGGGGAGGGAGCAGGTTCCAGCCTTCTGGGTAAACAGATAAGGACACGAGATAAAGTAGGAATTGGATCATCTTGCTGGTAAGGGGAAAGCAGCATTACACACGTGCAGCTACTCTTTGCTCTTGCCACTGGGTGTGGAAGAGCCTACCTGTTATTCCAGCTGTGTGCACAAACAGCCACGTGCTTATCTTTGTTTTAAAAACATGGAGTTGAGATTGCAGGGGAATAGAAAGTACTCCAATAAGCGTTCCAACAACCAGTAAATTAATTGGGCAAAGGAAGAAGAGCTGAAAAAGAGGCAAGAGCTCTGAGGAAGTGGTTGAGAACTGCCAGCTCCCCAAGGGGAACTTTGTGAAAGCTGCAGGCGGGTGCTGGGGGTGTAGCAGGGGAGCTTTTCAGCCGGGATCCACCAGTGCAAAGTTCATGCAGATGGGCGGAGTTAAAAACCCCCAAAACCTTGAGATCTGAAGAGGCCTTAAGTAGTTTGGTGAAGGCCTTTACCAAAGATTAATGTTGCCCCTCCACATGTTTGGCTGCCCTAGCAGAAGGAGTGGGCAGGATGCAGGAGGGACAGCAGAAGGAGGAAAGGAGTCCTCCCTGTTTATCCCACTTTCTAGCCTTCTTCCCTTAAGAGCCGTTACCAGAAACTCCTACCAGTGGCAGGACCCTTGTGGTCAGGTCCAGGATGTCAGTTCCCATCTCATTCTCTGCCTCCTTCTCCTCACCTGCCTGTTTCCACCCTTTCATGTGTGTTGTTTGGAGTCCCAAAGGGCGCAGAGCCTTGAAAGCATGAGCACAAGCTCGCAGCTCCCTTTGGTTGTGCCCTGGCCACGTGCAGAGAGAAACAGGACCTTGCTCATGGAGGATTTCCTGCGTGCTGTCTGGGACTCAGCTCTGATTTCTCTTGGAGACTCCAGATGCTGCACCGGGTTTCTCCTTACCCATGTTTATTAAGTCATACAACACCCAGGGCTGTATCAAGCTGAGAATTAAGGGTCCTCCTTTCTCCTTAATTGCAAACAGAAGACAAATGAAATATCTAGTGTTATGTGTGCAGCTTGAGAGCCTGTGTTCAACAAAGGGGCTGTTCTGAAACCTGGAATAGCTCATTTTGCTTCAAGTGGAGTTATTTTGCATTCCCCATTTCCTAAAGCTTAAGACAGTTAGGCTTTGGTCTTGTAATGTGTCTCCTGTGGATTGATGTTACTGGGGAAATCTTACTGGTCCCTTCTGTTCTGGTGGGAATAATTTTTGTGTGGTCGGGTTTAATAAGACGCATCATATGCATATGCTTGAGGGAATCTGGTGCCAGCCTGTCAGGCTTTGATGTTTTGCTGCAGGTAGAAAGGACACTGCAGCTGGTTTTGTAAGCAGTCTGTTGTGATGGTTAAAGGAATGCTTCGATGGCAAAGCTACTGGAAAATAGTGGAAAAGTGCAGAAAAATGTCCTGTAGGGCTGAGCTGTTCTTCCTGCCTCTTTTTTTGCTTTCAGCGAGTAAGTGCTGACTGGGATCTTTTGCAGCAAGGTGAATTAATTTTCAGCTTTGTCATACTCCTTTTACCTGATAGAAGGGATACCTTGCAGCACCACTCATTTCCTATTAAAGCAAACGAGACAGCAAAATCCACATGTGTTTCACTGGGTGTTGTGCATCATTTCTCTTGTTGGTGGCAGCACAGCAAACAGGCTAGCTCTGAGAGGACCTCTTCAGATCAGGCAGTTCTCTCTGGAAAAGGGCATTTCCTTCTAATGTAACTATTAAAACTTGTGTTTCCATTAGTTGTCTTACTGTGCACGGTGCTGTACCGGGCAGAAGAGAATGGCTGCCCTGAAGAGACTGAAACAAAGGCAGTGGGAAAACAGAGCTAGCTAGTGTCTGGAAGGAGATGTCTAGGGGTGTGCTAGCCCCCAGCACGCCAGAGACTTTTCTGATGGCATGATGTTAGGAGGGGAGGTGGAAAATCTCCGTGGTCCAGGTGGGGTAGCCTTACAGCTGGAAGGAGGGAGCAGATCCTGGCTCTGGAGTTTGATTTGTGGCGAGTTGCCTCCTTCTTGGCTTTGGTTTCCTCCCAGCAAGACCCTCCGCAGGTCTGGGAAGATACATCGGCTGATGTGTGCGCTAAGTGCTTTTCCAAGTACTTAAGCAATGGAGTGTTAGGAATAATTTTATTTTTGTTTGAATCTGGTTAATTTCTCCATGACTAAATTACTGCATACAGAAACCGCAGATGAAGGAGTAATAGGTTCTGTCTAAGCCCCCTGAGGAGACACAATGAGATTGTTGTACCCAAATCGGAACGTTTTTGATTCTTTAGCTCAAACCCTAGCAATTCATTGTTTTAGGCTGATGGATCCAGGGTGATTCAGTTGTTGGTTTAAGATCCTGTCCTTCAGTTGCAGTCTCATAATCACAGGATAACTCAGGTTGGAGGGAGCCTCAGGATGTCTCTGGTCCAACCGTGGGATCAAACCAGGTTGCTCTGGGCTGGTTCCAGCTGGGTGTTGAAAGCCTCCAAAGACAGAGGTTGCCCTGCAGCTCTGGGCAGCCCTGGGGCTCGGTGATCTCTGGTAACCTAAGGAGCCTTCTGCTCTCTTTTGCTACAGAATGAAGAGGAGGAAATCAAGCTGGAGATAAATATGCTAAAAAAGTACTCCCATCATCGGAATATTGCTACATATTATGGCGCATTTGTAAAGAAAAGTCCTGCAGGCCAAGATGATCAGCTCTGGGTAAGTGTTTAGTGTCATTTCTGTTCATGAGATTTACAGCTCCTTTCTTGAGAGCTCCAGTACGCTTGGCTTGGACTCTGGCTCAGTGCAGTTCTGAAGTCGTTGTTCTGAAGAATAACGTATAAAAGAGAAAAACGGTTCCTCCCTACACGTCTTCCATCCCCTATGATTTCCTTCGAGGATGGGCATAAAGTATGTTGTGACTTGTGCTGTCATTCTGATTTGTTGTTCAAGCTTTTTTTTTCCCCAAATTAAATGTTTCTGTAACTTATTTTTTTTAAATGAAAGTGAAAGAGAGCTTGTCCTCTTCCCCTCCTCTCCTTTTTCATGTTGCTTTCCTCTCCTTTTTTCAGTTGGAAAATAAAAAAGTGAACAGAGGAACTGGCAATAAAGCAAAGCAGAAAACTGGATCCTCCAAATTTCTCAGCTGCAAGATTTTTGAAGCTCTGCAGCAAAATGAGAAATTTCAGGTTTTGAAAATAATTCCCATGTTTTTCAGTGCTATTAGCTCTTGGTTTTCTGATTCTGTAGTTTCTTTTTAAAAAAAAAAAAGTACCCATAACCTACAATAGGAGAGGAGCACTACTGAGGTTTTTTATTTATTCAGCAATGTGTGTGATTCAGGAAATGAGGTTTTATATCACTTGGCATCCGGGAAGGTCGAGTGTAGTTTGCCACACCTTGATTGTGGTGGAGTGGGTGTTTGCACATGGTGTCTCTGCTGGCACCCTGTCGGGGCTGTGGTAAAGGTGTGTTGCGTTTGTCTTCCTGCAGCTGGTGATGGAGTACTGTGGTGCGGGCTCTGTCACTGACCTGGTGAAGAAGACAAAAGGCAACTGTTTCAAGGAAGATTGGATTGCGTACATCTGCAGAGAGGTTCTCAGGGTGAGTCGTGCCAACAGAGCTTTGTTGGTCATTTGCAACAAAAAGGCCTTTCCAAGCCTTTGGTCGCTGCAGTAGGTCACTAATGAACATTACTGTTTAAAGGTTTTTTATCGATGGGGCTCATGGGCTGTGGTTCAGAAGAGCCCAAAGAGTCAGCGTGACGGCTGCTTGACATCCCACATTATTATAGTTAATCCCATTTTCTGTATGAAGAACAGAAAATTCCTGTTTCCTATGGTAAATAGCCATCTTATGAAAGTCCAGATTCCGGGCATCTAGGAAAGTAAATAAATTTTCTGCTTTCAGTAAGTCTGTCCTCTGCATCAGGAGATCTTACTGCTCGTTGCTTCAGCTGTTGATGCTGTGTAAGATCTTTCTGTTCATAATTCCTTTACCTGCACACACTCAGGGGCCCCTTTTCCGCACTATTAGAAGCAAAGTTGACTGAACACCGTTCCAAAATCTTAAAGGTGGCCCTGCTGGGGCAATGTTCCCCAAGCCAGTTCTTGGGGTTATATTTCATTCTATGCAGGCTTATGGATTTATTTTTTTAATTGTTATTTTTTTTCGTTCCTGGACAGTACAGAGGATAAAACAATTCCCAAGTGTAGTCTAGTGAACTAGCCTGGAAAAAAAATAAAATGTTGGAACCTGTCATTCTAAATTCAAAACCCATTACAGAGTTACTGACCCGTCTTCCTTGTAATGGAGTTTTACTTCTTTTCTAAATAACAGTAAGATAAATGTGTGTTCTGGGAGCTGGAATTCAAATGGCATGCTAAAGTAATGCTTGAAAAGGGGCAAATCTTTGCTTCTGGAGCAGAGGAATTGGGAAGCGTGCTCAGCAGAGAACATTGGCCATCTTACAAGGATTTGGCATTAGTCTGCAGATTGTAATAACTGTAGCTGGAGAGCGTGGGGAGAGCTCTTCTGGAAAAAAAAAAAATCTTAATGGTCTGGGCAGGTTGCTCTTCATTTCTGTGGCTATAATATCTCTATTAAAGCAATTGATGTTAAAATAATTGGTTTACACTCATGCAACTGGAAACCACAACAGCATGCTGGTGTAAAACAAGAGATTGGATTTAATCATGCTTGTTTCAAAGCAGGATGACCCAGTTGCACGTGGATTGACAATGTTTTCTTCTGGAAAATTTAGAAGCTGGGTGGAATCTCTATTTGAAGTCATTAATATTACAGAGGCTAAGCATTTTGAGTGAAGAATCCCCTGGCTTAGTAGAATGTGTTATTTCAGTGTGTTCCTTTATATCTATGCTAGTTTAACCATGGACAATTTTGGAATGAAGGAGGAGACAGACTATTGCAAATATTAGCTGAATGAAAGCAATATTTGCTGCATTCAGAAAGAGGTCTGGCGTGGTATTTTGAACTTTCTGGGGTCCATTTACCATTGAACATGGTTTTGCTGAATGCAGAATTTAAGCCACTGTGGCCAGCCAGCCGTTGTCTCTGGTCCTCATACAGAGCATTCTGCATTGCTCTTTCCCTCTTTTGTTACACATAGTAACAAAGGGAGGCATCCCTTGATTCTGAGACAGAAGTTTCAAGTACTGCTGCCTTGTTCTCTTCACACTTGACTTCAGAGATGCCCCACTACTCTCAGGCCTGTGGGTAAAGAAGACAATCAAACTTGTGGTTGCTGTCCTCTCTCCTCCCCAAAACTGAGGTCTTCATGTTGCTAATAACATCTAAAGGACTTTCCCTATGAACAAAGTCTGAGAAGGGTAGAAGTGTCAAAAGGCACCAATTCCATGCTCAAGATAATGATAGGAAAGAAAGAATAAGGGAAGTCTGGTTTTCTTTTAGGGCTTGGCACATCTTCATGCTCACCATGTCATCCATCGAGATATTAAAGGACAGAATGTTCTTCTCACAGAAAATGCAGAAGTAAAACTGGGTAAGTTTCCTTAAATGTGTGCTGGAACCTGTTTGTAAAAATTTCAGATTTCCATCTTGTCTCAGAAAGAACCTTCAGTAACCTAAGATCAACCAGTATGTCAAGTAGCAGTAATGCTTGTGTTTATAAGGTGTCTGTCATGTAGAAAGAGCTGAAAATGTGACACGTTCTGCAAGGGTGTCGCTCAGCCTGTGGGGAGTACAACTACTTCTGGGCAGTCAAACACAGGACCTGCCTAGTAAGTCACAGCACCATCAGGCCTTCACAGCAGATCCCAGCATGCAAAGACTTCCAAAATAAAAAAGCTGGGGGAATAATCCCCCAACTAGTCCATTTCTCTAAGGGAAGTGGTCTTGGAGATTTTCATAAATCTGACAATAGGTGAAATTACTCACGTGTAAGGGCTACCACTGAAGAGCAGCTCTTACTAATAGTCATCTCTCGAAAATGTTGGAAACTTTACTCATTTCCTTTTCTAGCTGTGACATGTCAGTGTTGACAACTTCTGACTTCCGAAGACCAAACTCTGGTACATATCTCTCTGGAGAAGGGGATGTCTTTCATGTTTTGGGAAGACATCACAGAGAACACATGGCAATGATTTAAAGGAGCAGTCTCAAAGAGAGCACTTCTCTTATTTGAAATGATCTTTACACTTTACTCTTTCTTTAATTGAAAGAATTCACTGTAGAGTTGGAGAACAAAAATAATAAACGTGGCCTGTGGATGTGGGGTAGGATGTTTGTCTGGAGCAAGTAAAACTAAGTACTTTAAATCTCATTATGGTTTAACCTTATGGTGAAATCCTGGCTTCACTGAAATCAAAGGAAGTTTTGCCATTGTATTAGATGAAGGCAGGGTTTTTCCTGTAGCCTCCAAAAGATATGTACCAGTTTTCAACTGTTCCCTCTTAAAACTGGCAAGATGGGGTGGTCTGTGTGTGTTTACGGTCTTGTATAATTACTAGTCCCACCATTCTTCACATGCTTGACAAGAAAGTTAAACCTCTGGATAAAGATGTAACAGATTTGCTAAGTACAACAGTTAAAATAAAAAGTTGCTTCCAGAGAGATTTAGCTCGTGTCTTAAAGAAGCTAGAAGCCCAAGAAGTCCTCAGTCCAGTTCCGCTCTACTTCAGGTGTAAGTGTGCACGCTTCTCATCAAGAGCACAGAGCGCATGATGATCCCAAAGCCCAGGTCCAACTTATTGTTGGAAAAGGTTTGCTAAACACGCACATTAAATTATAGTAGTACAAATGATTGTGGTTTGCAGATGATCTGCAATGAGGTAACATAAATGAGAAAATCTGCTCCTTGATGGTAACCATAGGGCTGTCGTCTTTCTGTTCTTTCTTTTCCCTGTTATTTTATCTTCTCCGTGAATAGCACTCAAGTACTATGCCCGGTGGATCCAATTAGTGTATCTTAGAGGTTTGTTCAAAGAAAAATACAATCACATAATTATTGGTTGTATGGGCCCTTCTTCACATCTAAACAGAACCATTTTGCTTTACAATCCTGATGAAAGTAACACCCTTTTCAGCACGAAGAGCACCACACAATTCTCTCATTATAATGAGTCTAAGATCAGAATAAATTAGTATACTTTCCAGCTTGTTCTAACATGGTATATGAATGTAGGCAAGGAGTTACTCCAAACATCTCAAAATGAAGTGCTATGATAGTTCTTTACAGCTTTCACAAATGGCCATATTAGACACATCCAAATTTGCCTTGTCCATAGATACTAGTTTTCCTTTCAGATACCAGTTAAAGATCTGGAGTCCTGCTCAATGTAGTGTTTAGATTGTGCATAAATTATTCTGTAATGTCTTCCTAGATCGATTCATGTCTGCTGTAATCTGCCTGGCAGATTGAGCATGCTGTTGATTTGATCCTGGCAGGGGGGTTGGACTAGATGATCTCCAGAGGTCCCTTCCAACCCTATGATTCTATGATTCTATGATTCTGTCAAAAAGAGAGAGGAAAAAAAAGGCTGTTAAATTGTAACTATTGGACAAGATGTACTGGAAGAACTCCGATTTGATATGCCATGTAGCCCAAAGGTTTAGTATTCCAAACAGTATGAAAGTAACCAAGCAAATACTCTGCCACGGGGATACAACTCCCTATTAATTTCTTTACCTCTGCTTGGCTTTTTAGTGGATTTTGGTGTGAGTGCTCAACTGGATAGGACTATTGGGAGAAGAAACACATTTATTGGCACACCGTACTGGATGGCACCTGAGGTCATTGCTTGTGAGGAGAACCCAGACTCTACATATGATTACAGAGTGAGTGATACAACTCTGCATAAGGTAGCAAAACATGCAGGTTATTGCTGAAATCCTGCTCAAGTACTGCATTTGTAAAGTTCAAACTTACCTCCTTTTAAACCGCAATAATATTATAACTGTACAAGTAGAAGTATTTGTAGTATGTGGGTGGTTGCTCTTTTTAAGAGTGGAGTTTCCTTATAAATATTTTTTTTGTGAATTGTTAATGCATGAAATACACTTTCATGAAGTTCTGTGCAAAAAAAAATCCCATCAGGAATTTGTGCGTGTGTGTGAGATACCCCTGAGCCTTCCCTTCTCCAGGCTGAACGGTTCCATTTCACTCAGCCCAGAGCCTCCCAGCTCCAGTTTCTTAAACATCTTTGTGGCCCTTCCCTGCACCTATTTCAATATGTCCATGACTTCTTTGTACTGGGGAGCCCAAGAACAGCTATCAAGCGCTTTTTCGGCTTCTCCTCCTAACTCTCATAGTATGCCGATGTTCTTCCAAAGAGACGTATAAAGCTTATTCTTTGTTCTCTGGCCAGTTTCCAGCAGTGTTGTCATTAGTCTGTTTACACTTGTCCTGCAGGATGTTTTCCAGGGATAACTTTCTGAGCAGCCACCTTCAGAGTCACCCTCCAGTCACTGGCTTGGTTCAGGTGCTCTCTTGGTTGCCACTTTGCACCTCTCATTCTAATTGTGTCTTCAGAAATATTTATTAGAAGAACCTGTTACTGCTCCCGTTTTCTAGTGATTCAGAGGCTGCGATTCTCCTGTGCTGAGACCTTCTGTGCTGCACTGGCAGAGTGAGGTCACGTTCTGTGAGTGTCAGTCATGACCAAAGAATGTTCTTGGATTTAAAATTAATCTCTTGTCTTTGTTCCCTCTCCCCAGTTGATTTCCTTTTCAGAATGTGTGCTTTTCAGAGGATACAAGCATTAGGAACTTGTACCCCTAATTCTTGAGATTTCTTTGCCTTCAGTAATAATCACAGTTCATCTGTGTGCATTTATGCCTGCTTCTGAATAGATTCTGCAGATGGTAGTTTAAAAGTGATCAGCGATGGGTTTTGGAAGCACTTATGCAGACAGTGCCATGGGGCCGGTCTTTTCTACAGAGATTTATAGCTGATAGGATGAGCAAAGCAGCAGGAAGCCACTCTGTAACTTCTTACTGTTCCAGCTCTGATTTAAAAAAAAAAAAAAAAAAAAAAAAAAGAAAAAAGATTACAACAAATGAGTAAAAATACATACACATAAATATGTATATATATGCACTGACCTTTACAAACACTGCTGTCATCCTGCTTCTCAAGCTTTAAAACTCTAAACCAAAATTCTTTGTAGCCTGGTTGTTTTTCCCACTGTACCGAAAACCTGCAGTAGTACCCCTTAGAAGACTTTTCTAATTTTCAGTTGTTTATTTAATAACAAGTCAGGATCATGAATCTATTAAATTCCCACCAGTTTTGTTGTCAAATCCCTCCACAAGCCCTGATGCGAACTGGTTTTCAACTTGCATAAAGCAGTTCAGAGCTGCTGGACTGAGAAGTCAAAATTAGTTAGAGTGCCAGGCTGGGTATGAGCTGCTGTTGATGTAATGGTATGTTGCTTCTAATCTTTGAAGGTTTGTCTTCTGTCGCTCCCTTTTTAAAAGATAGTTTTAGAGAAGCCCTGCAAGTCGGTTTGGTCACGTGCCTCTCATTTGCCTACATTTAGACACAAAAAATAGTAAGATAATGCACATGATTAATCAAGTGGAAACCTGTGAAGTTCTTAACAGTCATTGGTAGTGTTTCCGATTTACCTTCCATGATCAAAACCCGGCCTTTAACATCCAGATAAACTGATGAAGGAAACTCCACTGGAAGTTAACTGAGCTGAACATACGCTGCGTCATAAATCTGACTGGGTGACTGTGCTCTCCTTTCATGTGCCCAAAAACTGTGACTCAAGACTTTATAGACAGAAGAAGTCAGACCCCAAGGCCTGACTGTAATTTCTGTACCATCAGTGTAGAAGCTCAGCAATGACTGCTCTGAAATAAGCATTAATACCAAGAATTTTTTTTGGCCAGGAGCAGGGGGGTGAGGCACTGCTGTGTCTCATTGCCTCATGAAAACAGTTTAAAGATTTAAGGCATGTATTTAAATGGTGGCTGCTATATTCTGGCTCTTTTTTTTCTTTTTTTTTGAATGCAGAAGGTCTGTGTTTCGGGACTGGCTGCTTAACTGATGAATCAGCTGTTCAGAGTTGCATGGGAAACGGGAAGCTTCTGGCTATTAGCACGTTTCCTAAGAGCCCAGTAGGGAATGGGAGGGAGCAGAATGTATGTCACTCCAACTAAAACGACCCGATCCAGGAGAAATCTAGGGAAACTGTAAAAACCAAAAAAAACCCCAAAACGTCAAAAGAAAAACAAAGAAAAAGCTTGAATGCTGAAAGTTGCAATGTTTCTTTTCCTGCAGAGTGACCTATGGTCTCTGGGAATCACTGCTATTGAAATGGCCGAAGGAGCTCCTCGTAAGTGATGTGCTATAAAGGTGGGGGTGTCTGTGCTTTGTGAACATGGTCTGTACTAAAATAACTCATGCTTGGCTAATGCACAGGTGTACGAAATTCTGGTTTTGGCTGTATCTTTAAAAATAATCTATGACTTCTTCTTATTTTGGGCTTTTTTGCTTTCCTCTTCCTTTTAGACCCTTTAAGTCTATGTTTTGATTCCTTGCCTTCATTTCCTAGGGAAACAAAAAATTTTTTCTTGGAGCTCTTGTTAGCATCGCTTTGATCACTGCCTGTGGGTACAGCTGAGCAGAAGTGATTGACATGTTAGCAGAAAAAATTGACAAGAGTGGTTTTGGGTTTAGGTCGCTAAAAAAACCAATATAGCAGTGGGAGAAGCTAGGCCCAAAGGTTATATTTTTACTCTGGACTGGCTTGATTTTCACAGGTTTTGGGATGAATACTGTATTTGCTCATGTGATGGCTTTGGCCCATGACCACATCCGCAACCTGACAGGAGAATGCTGTGGTTTTACAGCCTGCCCTCGTTCCTCCGGTTTAGCCTCTCGCAGCCCTCGGGCAGTGTTTGGTGGCTGTGACCAGTGGTGGCACCCTGGATGCAAAGACCTCGGGCGTTTTTGTTTCCGCGGAGGACCGGTTGCTTTGCCCCAGTGCCCACGAAGCAGATGTGATGTGATGGGTTATCCAGTCACTGCTGAGAGCACAGGAGATGAAATAAATTATACTCTGGCCTGAGCTGGAGAGCACGTAGGCTGTGTTTTTAAAGAACACATTTGGCTGTTCTCCCGTCAGAGTTGGTTTTCAGCAGCGCTCGGGAGCCAGCTGGAGTTGAGGAGCACTTTCAGACACTGTGCCTCAGCCTAGCTGAAGCTTAGTCCTGAGACATGAGTCCGTGGGGAGTTTTCTTTGAGAGAGACTTTGTAGCTTTGCGTGCTAATTCCTCATGCCGCTTGTGTTTGATGTTTTCGCTAGTTTTGGCAGGGAAACGCTATGGATTATGTTCTGTTGCTTTATGTTTTGTTTACTGTAGTACAGCAGCGTCTGGGACCCATAGCTAGAAACCAGACTTCTGCCCCCCATCCCCACTGTATCACGTGCTATTGAAAATACAAAGGAAAAAGTCAAAACCAACCCAGATGTGAGAAATAACAGCAGGTGGATGAAGGCAGAGAAATTAAAGGAACACAGTGAAGGCTTTACCAGACCATAGCCTTCTCACTTCTACTAGCCCTGTAATGCTGTAAATCCATTCCTGTTAAGAGAATCACTGCTGAACACCAGTATATCATTGAAATCAGCCTCCATATAGTTCCTATTAGTTGTCATTCAGTAGCTGTTTTGTGAAGGAAGACCTCTGACCCTCGGTATTTCTCTGTGACAGATGGGGCACGTTTATAATTCCATACAAAATGCCTGGGTTAGATGAGATGTGACAGTATTTACTTTCTGCAGAGTTCTTTGTAGCTTCAACTTTCCACAACAGTAGCCCTAAAGAGAAGTACGTTGGGCTGGAGAGAAAAGAGCACCTGAATGCATGGGTAGGCTCTGTCGCAGATTGTGTAATAATGGTGCTCACGCTCCCGAAACACAGAATAGATGAAATGTGTGCTTAGTCGTTTACGCTCTGTGCCAGTGACGCAGTTCATGAGCTCTCCGCTTCCCACCATGTAGCTAAGAGTTTGGTTAAAATTTAGCTTATCGTTTATCTGAACCATAAGCCAGACATAATAAACTAGATAAGTATTTCAATTCCAACTTTAACTTCTATTTATGCAAAAACACCCTTTGGTGTATTAGAAAGGTGAGCTTTTTTAATGTCCTTCTGAAGCCTTATATATAAAAAAATATGAAGAAAGTTGTGCTTCTTCCTGCCATGCAGCCTTTCTGCCAAATCGCTTTCAACTGGCAATAACAGCATATTGTCGTGAAAGATTTCTGTGTATTCAGAGGCTTTATTTCTTGGCTGTAATGTGAATTTCATTGACTAACGGTATGGATCTGTGCCGGATGCTGTGCCGTTGGAAGCGGGAGTGTTTGCGGAGGACTCCTCCTCTCTGTTGGGAGAACCAGGTTCCTGGCCCGGCTGGGTCAGCGTGGTCGGGGGGGGAGGGACGCTGTGGGGACATGCACCCTCCAATAGCTTCTGGTTTCCTTTGCAGCCCTGTGTGACATGCACCCCATGAGAGCGCTCTTCCTCATCCCACGGAACCCGCCCCCCAAGTTGAAATCCAGAAAATGGTAAAGAGATGTGTAAAAACCGTATTTTTGCTGCATTGGGCTTAGGAGGATTTTGAGCTCTCTTGTCCAGAGACAATGATCTAGTAAAATCCTACAGTGGTCTATGAGGTCTTTCTTAGGCTGTTCCTAGTGCGGGGTTAAAACACAGGTGCAGATGTATTTTACCTTTCTTTTGAACTCTGCCTACGCTGTGGCCATCATTGCAATTGCTAAAGTTTGGTGGTTGAAATTGCATACAGGCAAGGATTAGATGGTCTGCCTGGGGTCCGTGCTTTGTCAGAAGACTGCGTGGACATTGTGGGGCTAATGGAACTCACTGTGGCCTACAGAGACTTAGTTTGTCTTTTACATGAAGTCTGTAAAGAAAATCTTCACCGTATCAAAAGGGTAAGGGCATTTTTGAAAAAGTTGCTTTGGCCAGATTGTGGTTTTGCTGATCCAGATGTAAATTCCGGGTAACTCCACTGGGAGAGCAGTTGGGGTGAAGTTTCCCCATCACTCGCCCTCAGCGCTGTGCTGGTCCCAGGATGTACTCAAATTGTCTCACGCGGTTCCAGTGCAGAAGGACACCTTGCGAAGTTAGTGCTTTCCATCACTCAGGGGCAGTGCTCAGTGTACAAGTTGAAAAAGATTATTGTTTTCCTCCACTCTTCTATCTGTTTCAGGTCAAAGAAATTCCTAAACTTTGTTGAAAGCTGCCTTGTAAAAAACTATTTGCATCGTCCATCCACTGAAACCTTGCTTAAGCATTCTTTCATCCGAGACATGCAGAATGAACGGCAAGTGCGCATCATGCTGAAGGACCACCTGGACAGAACCAGGAAGAAAAAAGGAGAAAAGGGTAACGTGGCAAAAACAAAATATGAGGCATTTCAGAGAGTAGGTCCTCTTCCACTTTTGGCGGCAGATTACAAGGCAGATGCAACTGAGATACTAGAACCAGGAAAACTGTGAGGAAGTGTCGTCCAAGTAAAGTCTAGATCTCTACTTCTTGAGTATCTAAGTAGTATTCAGAAAGTGTTTCCTAGTCTCTTAGTTCATCTGTTTGTTCCCGATCTATTTAATTTACCTGTTGCATCTCCATATAATTTTAGTTTGTGAGTTCTTTGGAGGCCGAAGTGCTCCTTAAGTGTTTTGCAGTGGAGTGCAAGAAAGAGACTTTGAGAAGGCCCCCAAGCTCCAGCAAAACACAAACGGGTATAATGAATCATCTCCTTCACAGGGTGGCTGAAGAAGAGAGAATTTGAGTTTGTTCCAAATGCTAGCCTTGCTCTTCAGAGCAAAACCTGGAAGAAGCAGTGCCAGAGATGGGATCATACTTGTGTAAATGCCTGTGCACAGCAGGCTGAGGGCTGTGCAAAGTGGAGAGTGAGCTGTAGCCTGTTGACCACTGATTTTTCCCTGCCCTCTCTCCCCGTTTCCTCTTCTGTATATTTTATATTAGTACTGTGAAGATCGGTGACTATGAGGGCAAACTCGGAAAGCACTATACAGTTGGAAAGTGACTTACGAACTCCAAGTATTGATTTGACAACAGGAATATTTGTGCCTAAAATGAAATTGCTGTTGCAATGTAGATTTACTGACTCCAGTGGTAGTTGCAAATTCTGCCACCTCTTTCAGCTATGAATCTCAAAGCACATTCGAAGGGAAACATAGCAAGTTAGAGTTTCTCAAAAATGCCTTTT
>VYZM01015727.1:202262-230413 GCA_013398915.1 Dromas ardeola | reverse complement strand
GGCGGGGGGAATGCTATGATAACAGCCACTTCTTGATAGATAGTTATACTTTGACCTGAAAAGTGCTATTTTTAATCAAAGTGCCCCTGAAAGGGAGAACAGTGTGAAATTGCCAGACTATACACTTTAAAATAGAGACTTCAAAAAAAAAATTAAGTCCTACTTTAGCATGCCATGTAGCCAGCAATGTGGAGTAGGACCAGTTTGAAATTATACCTTAAAAGCTGCCTTCATATTAGTCTTGAAGAGAACTTTAAAAGCATGGGTCAGCTTCTTCTGAACTGCTGTGCTAAAACTAGCATTCATTTATTACACCTGTTTCTTTTTTAATTATTCACTTTAATGCAAAAGGAAGCCTGGATTTACTGAAGGCCTGAGCTTAGCCATACAACAGGTAGATAGCAGAGAAGGGCAGTACAAGTCTTTTATGTTCTATCTAAATTTCTTTCTGAAGAACGCCTCTGCTGGTGGTGTTATGGGGGTTGGATTTCTCTGTGGGTTTAGCCTAATTTATTTCAAATTATGGAAATAGGTTAGTTTTGCAAAACCAATACAGTCAGTCAGGGGAAAAGGTGGGAGTGTGTAAAGGGGCTGCCCTGAAACATGATCTGAACTAGATTTTGAGTTATGTACGTGGATATCTTACCTCCCCTCAGCCTCCCAGTGCAGCCTGTGCCTTTTAAGTTCCTGCTGAGCTACGTGTAGTTCAGGTTGAGTGCTCAGAAACAAAGTTCAAGATCACATCTTAAGTAACAGCATCCTCCACTGGGGTTTGTTTATTGTCCTCTTTTTTTAGAAGAAACGGACTATGATTACAGTGGAAGTGAGGAGGAAGATGATGAGCTGAATGAAGACGAAGGAGAACCAAGGTTAATTTTATTACTGGAATATTCTCATTGAAGGCAGCTCTCCTCGGCCAGAATGGCTTTCTTAACTTGCTCGGAATCCCTTATCTCCTGCATCCCCTCTGGTAGCTTTAACTGTTTTGTAGCTATCAAATATAACTGCTGAGTATAAGACATCTGTAATAAGCTGCTTCTTAATTCCCCTGCGATAGGGAGGAAACTCTCAAGTGAAGGGCCCAATAATCAGCTTCAGGCTGTTTTGTAGCACAGTAAGTGCAGATGCATAGTCAACGTGCTGGAGATGTATCAGAACATCTTAATTTGCTAACACAGGACAACAAGCAATTCCCAATGCACCTTGTATTCTCTCTTTAATGTGATGTTTAGTCATGTAGAAACCTGCCCTTTGTTTCAGCTCCATAGTTAATCTCCCGGGGGAGTCAACTCTCCGTCGTGAATTTCTGAGGCTGCAGCAGGAGAACAAAAACCGTTCTGACCCTCATCGCCAGCAGCAGCAGCTGAAGGACCAGGAGAAATACAAGAAGCAGCTGCTGACGGAGCGGCAGAAACGGATCGACCAGCAGAAAGAGCAGAGGAGGAGGCTGGAAGATGTAGGGGCTTATATTGTTATTCCATGTCTTATCACAAATAAAAAAATGTGCACGAAGAGCACTTGAAAGGCAAGAAGGCTGTGTTAAACTGTCAGCACAACCTGGGTTGTAGTCTTTAGCCTTCGGAGAACTGTGCCACTTTTGAACGCAACAGTTTTAAATGTTCCCTGCCCTTTTCCTGCTGATAACCTGCCCTGGGGGTTGAGAGCAGAAGAGGAAGGGCATTTTGCTTGAGATTGGTGGTGGAAGCCCCGGCAGATGGGATGAGAGATCCCAATTTCTTTCTGGTGCGCATTGCCCAATTCGGAGTCTGTCTGTCTGATCCAGAGTCCTGGCCCTGCTTCTGTTTAAGATGGCACAAGATAGCTGCTGCCTTTTCAGCTGTCTGACACGCTATGGTGTTGGAGGCGTTGCTTAATCCACCAACGTGCCTCTTCTCATGAGTATCTGATGGAAATTCAAGCATTGTGCAAAGGCTCCCGAGCTGGCATTTGTGAAGCATAGTGCTGCTCCAGCAAAACGGGGGGGATTCTGGAAAAACCCTTCCTTCTCAAAATGACGGGAAGACGTTTGTCATTAGATTAGCTGCCAGCCATCACAGAGATCTTGTGTGTCTGCTTAAACGAGTGGCAAATCTGCCCTCAGCTGCCAAAAGGGCAAAGGTTTCACTTCAGGTTTGGCAGTCATTGCGGTGGCAGCTTGTGGCTGTTGGCTTCTGCTGCGCAGTGTGTCGTGTACCCCTGTTTGTGACTGCATGGCAGGGAATGGGCCTTGTGACTAATGAACAGTGGCGTAAATAATTGGTGGGTACAAAAGTAAAATAAGCGCTGTTATTCCCTGGCTCTCTTCCAGCATCAGAGGCGAGAGCAGGAGCTACGGAGGCAGCAGGAGTGTGAGCAGAGATGGCCAGAGGCTCAGGCCGCTCAGAGGAAAGAGGAGAGGTGTAAAGAAGACAAAAGGGCTGTGGAAGATGAACGGTTCATAGTAGATGGACAGAGAAAATCAGAAAAGAAGCAGGTATGAAAAGTGTTGACTGACAGCAATTTGCAGCTCCCTGTTCTTGTAGCTGATGTCTTTCTCAGTTCCCTGAGGGTGTTCCCATTCTCTGAGTCATGGACCAGAGAGGGACTTTTTTAATGCGTTTACTGCCTCTTGTTCTCAGATTCAGCCTTCTTTCGAGTTAACTTACGTGTCACTGAGTCATCCTCCTTATCTACAGCAATGACAGTGCCTCTCCCACTTCTCTCCCTCCGTGCTGAAATGGTCTTCAGTCACTTCAATGTGATTTAAAATATCTTTACTCTGAAAGCTTCCAGCATCAGCTCAACCTAGGCTTAATTCGCCAGTCTCCAGTTTCTGTTTGGGTTGTAACCAGGACCGCTTCTTTTTCACAAATAAAAATGGAGCAGAGGTTAGTTTTAATGCTGAAGTCTCATTGTCAAGCCTGGCACCCTGGCCACAATGTTCTTCTAATGTTTCAGCAGCAAACTGATTTGCAATCAAACAGAAGCATGGAGTGTTTTAAAGCCCTCTGGTTTTAGGAAAAGTAAAAAGAAAATGTATGATTTTCTGATGCGCTGTTTCAAAAGCCAAATCCAGAGTGTTTGGGGTCACTTTATGCTTTCTATTGCTTGGGGTTGTGGTCCTTCTGTCAGCCCTGCTGGAATTGTGCGTGCTTTGTTCTTTGAAAAGCCAGTATTTCCAGGAGTCAACTTGGTTGTCCTCCAAGGCATTGTTCTCTCTGAGGTTCATCACTCTTTGCTTTCAGAAGGTGGAAGATGTGCAGCACAACAGGAGGGTGCATCGAACTCTCCCCAAAGATCAGACACAGCTGCTGTCTCTCCAGCATGACCACAAGCAGAAGAAGAAGGAGCCTTCCAAGAGTTCAAATTCAGCAGTGCATCCTCCATCGAGCAGCACAAGCAAAGAGGTACTGTCTCAGCCAATGTGGCATTTTGGTGCTTTGCATTTTATGATGAAGCGGTAATGCTGAAGCGGAGAACAGACTGATCTTTAAACCTAAATCTGGAGCTTGACCTGTATCTTACTACACACTTATGCTACAGTAAAGCCTTTGGTTTTCATTAACGTAGAGGATAAGGGAAAGGAAAGGTTGCTCTGTCACTTCTTCTCGAGTTCAGAGAAGGGTTTGACTGGTGAATGCAGAAACGAGGTCCTTCTGGTCAACCAGCTGTCATTCCCATATCTTCCAAAAAGGAATGAATTAAGGTAGTATCATCTGAGGCTTAGCAGATGTCTTTGTCTGATTTTAGGCTTCACAAAATTGACCCAGATGCAGAATGGCATCACGCCTCCCAAGCACAGTTCTCTGTGTCCCAGTGTCAGGCTGTGATGCCTGATATATTAACAAGAAAATGTTCTTTGTCTCCCAGGATTTTAGGTAGGTAAGATTTGATGGATTGGGGTAGCCCCATATAGTCCTTAATTAAGAATTGTAATGCGTTTCACTCTCTTGTTAACTCTGAAGGTATTTCTGCCCATGAACTTGTTCTGGTTACTGTTGTCATACTGTGGAAAGCTACAGGTCCACTTCACATATATTATCATATCATTCCTAGCACACTTATTTTTCTTTTTGATATAGTGCCAACTTGTGAGCCCAGTTCTGCAGCTGGTGCGATTTGTCGTGTTACTAAAGTTTGGGTCAATGTCAGAAATCTCAGCAGCTCACAGGTGCCTCCTCAGATGGCTGCGTCTAAGTAAAATAGTGGATGTGATAGTCTCTGCATTCACGGCAAAGCGTCTTCCCAAAATACCCAAGCAAAGACATGAGGAGAGCTCATGCACATGTATGCAAGAGGAATGCAGAGCTCTGTTTCTTAACATCTTGCTGCAGTCTTTACCCAGGTACCCTCTTCCTCACCTCTTCGTGTGTGTGCATGCTCCAACAGGTTCCCTTAGCTGAAGTTTTCTAGATAGATAAACAGTTAAATGAAACTGCAAGGATTGTTGAAATGATAAATTTTTAATAACTGAATAGAGTATGCAAAAAGCTAAGCAGTGATATGAAATCAGGAAAATAAAAGATATTAAGCTCCTTGTTAGAATAGCAGTTCGTGAAAACAAGAGAATAATTCTGTTTGAAGTACAACTTAACTGTCGAAAAACCAAATGCCCTGGCTCCAAAGGCTTTATCGCGGTGACTGATTAAACAAATCATTACCGAAATTTGAATGAACTCTTGAAATCAGTATTTGTTTGATGGTGGAGAGCTGGGTCTTATTCCATCTGGGGAGTAAATTGGGTGTGGACAGAGAAGTAAGCCGATTTTGCTAAATACACAACATCAAAGTCAACAGAAGTGCTTTGCCTTTGCGAGGCTTTCGGTGGGTGGGGAGAAAATGCAACTCAGTTGAGTTAATTTAGCTTTCTTTTCTACTTCATTGTAGTTAGAAGTCAGCTTAAATACTCATCTCTGGTTTTGGCATGTGTTTTGTAAATGACCCCTTTGTAGGAGAATGAAATGTATTATGGAATTTAGTGTGCAGCCACTGTTAACTTTTAATTTAGTGAAATAAAATATCACTAATTGCAGATAAAGTGCTGTCTGCCTTTTAGGTTCACAGCACGAGGCTCTTGTTGTTATGGCTACCATAATATACTCTAGTTCTAAGAACAAATTATTTTACAATATCACTTATTTGATCTCAGAACTTCTTGGAAGTCGCAGATCCGTCCACTAAAACTATAATTAGTGGTACAGAATTGCATTTTTTGGTTGAAGTTTAAGACTTTGTAATTATGTCAGCAGTCATAATTGTTCGCAACAATCTAAAAGTGCTTTATAGTTTTGACTGTTTTTAACAATGATAACTCAGTGAATTTGTTCTTGTTGATACTGATCTTTCCCAGTTTATTAGCCAAAGAGATGCCAGTTTCTCTGGGAGAGATCTACGTGGGGATAGAGATAGCGTACTCAAGAGCGAGTTTGCATACTTTTTGGGGCTCAGTGGCATTTTCAGGACCGCTTATTGTTATACATAAGCTTTCCAGAATTATTGTTGCATTGAGGCATTAAAAACAAACATACGAAAAACCCTGAAGCCCTCCAGTGCCTCAAGTTTAATGTTTGGGGTCACAGCATCCTTTCTTGGGAGTTCCTTGTCTTTTGCCATTGCGCTCCCCCCATTGCAGGTGGGTCAGGGTGGGTTCCCCCTGGTTTGTGCAGACGTGAGATCTCTCTGTGCTGTGTCTGGTCCCACCACACCAGGGCTAATGAGCTGAGAGGCCGGGACTTGTAGCTTGGGCTTGATGCTGCACTAGTTCAGTGCCTGGAATAGGAGCTGGCGTCAGTTCTGGGAGCCCGAAGTGTCGGCTGCGTGAGTTTGCATCTGGATCATAATGTATTGCATGCAAGCACCCTGTGGGCACAGAGGTGGTAGGTGAATTATCATATCCAGCTTAGTGAAACCACTCTAATTTTTACTTTTTTTTTCTTGCTTATGGTAAAATTTGCCTTTCATTATTAGGAATTGCAAGTAGTGAAAATCTGGCCTCAAGAGTAGTATAACTATCAAGTTCACTGGGGCTAGAATTTCGTGGTATTTGACTGTGGTTGCTTGTTTTAATAAGGTTTTTTTGTGAGATTTTTTTTGGTGTTCTTTGTTTCCCCCATTCGAGATCTGTGAGACGAAGTGGAATCATTTTCCATCTCCTCAGCAGTTTCCTAGGCTGTGTTAAGAATATGCTTACCTTCGTGACATAGACACAAACATCCAGATCTAGTGAGAGATACCATTAAGAATGCCCACCCAGACACAGATGACTGGGTGTTTTTATGCCATTAATCTCTAGTTTACTGTGTAGAGTTGTTTCTAGGCTGCTGAATCAGAGGATATGCTGAAGATTTACACTAGAGAATGGGAATTAGTCACGTTGAGTGAAACTGGAAAGAGTAGTGGGGTCAAAACAATAGGATAAAGATTTTTCTAACAAGCAATGCCCTCAGGAAATATTATTCCTTCTAGATCGTGTTCCTCAGTCTTTTCCGTAGTGCAAGTAACATACCAAAAGATAGAGCATTAAAAGTGCTTTAAAGTAAAAAGCAACATGCAGTAATGTCAGGGTTGTAGAAGGGGGTAATAAATGCAGAGCAAAAGAGGCTGCATGTTGTCAAAGATAAGTAAATACAGACAGATGATTCCTCCCAGCTAAAATCCCAGCCTGCAGCAAACGGGATGGCCTAGAATACAGTAGATGGCAACTCGGGCCCTTTTCCCTGCTGCAGTTTGGAAACTTTGATGGGAGAGGAAGGGTTGCAAATGGAGAGGCAGTAATGGTTCATATTGCGCCAGGGTCGACCTCTCCCCGATGGGGAGGTCCATCGGAGTCGATGTGTGCTGGGCTGCTGTTGAAGAACGTCCAGGCTGCAAATCCTGAGGCTCAGTGTGCAACCTGCTGCTGCTTTCCTCCTTCTCAGGCCGAGGACCGAAAAAAGAAAAGTGACAGCATCCAGCCTTCCCTCCAGTGGCCAGCGGTGCTGGGGCACGAAGCCGCGCCACACGCCAGGATGGGGTCTGGCAGCAGTTCCAGCCCCTGCACCCCCGCGCCGCAGAGAGCCGTGTTAGTACAGGTACGGTACTGCTGTCCCAGGGCGGGAGGAGAAGGCATGGGTGGTTCCTAAATGAAGCAGCACATCAGAAACCTGGTTTCCTTTGTACCTGGCACAAATGACTGAGGCCTGTGCAAACCGGCTCAGACATTTTTAATTCCACCACGTGCTGCGAAGTTCTACGTGGAATTATACTTCGGCACTGCAGATCAGGGTTAGATAGCGGTTATTTTTATAAACTTGATGCCTGATTGCTGATTCCGTGGTATTACTGTTAAATATTTGACAGAAAGCCTGCATGGTTGCACTGTTGCAGTCCCTGGGTGATATATTATTTATATGGCACCATAAATACACGTGGCACTTTACAAAACAAGTCCAAAACCAGAATTTTTATCCCTGAAGACAATATACGCAAGCAAGATTGTTAGTGATCTGATGAAATTATCTAGAAGTATATGGAGATGCAGTAAGGACCAGTGCAGAGTCAGATTTTGCCTGTGTATAGACCCCAGAAGGTCTGTGACTTGAAGAATTTCAGTATTAGAGGTAAAAGTGGTACCTAAACAGTACCTATATGCTGAAAGCACTCTGAAAAAGTTCTGGGTTGGAATCCCTCTCTCAAAACATTTTAGCTCCTGCTGTTCCTACCAGTTCTAGGAGAGGTGATTTAGGGTTCCCACAGTGTGCCCAAAAACTCGGCTTCCTTTCAACATCCTACTCTTTCACAGTGTATGAAATAAGTAGCTTAGACTGCAGTTTCTTTTTTCTCCAGTCTCTTGTGAAGGGACTGGAAGCATGTGTGAGCAAAAGAAAAACAAGACAGCAAGTAGAAATGGAATAAACTACGTGAAGTGTGAGCACACCTCATTTAAGCTGGAAATCTCCACTTGCTTTGTAGCTGTGCGGTGGCAGGAATAATCTTACTGCCATTATGGTTCCCCACAGCACTTCATTCGTGCATTCATTCAACCCCTCAATGAGGATATACAATTACAGCGCTTGTTTTATTCTTGGCAGCTCTCAGTTCGTGCTGGGCTCCTGGATAGATGTGGGTGTACAGCTTCTGATCCATCTCTCCAGTTGCTTCTGTGGTGTTTAGCTAGTGGTACCCACGGCAGAGCGGCATTCGGGTCAGACTTGGGAGTTGTTTGTGCGCCGCTGTGGCATCTTGTGGCCTCTTTTCCTCGATCAGAGGATCAAGATCTTGATCTGGCTCTCAATCAAGAGCTGTTATGCTCTGTGGAAAGCGTCCTTAAAGCTCTGCCGGCCCTGTTCTGCTCCCGTGTCCCTGAGGGCAGTTTCCCAGGGAGTCCTGTTGACTAACTCCTTGAACAGCTGGAATTGCTTTCTTGAAAAATTTCAGCGTCCTGACTACTCTTCACCTGACCCATATCCCTTAGGACTGCGAACTCCACCAGTGCCTGATCGCTGCAGCCCAGGCTGCCTCCAATCTTGACATCACCGATTAGCTCACTTGCATTGGTGACCCTCAGGTCCAGTATCTCATCCCTTCTGGTGGGGCTGTCTATTATCTGGCTTAAGAAGTTATCCTCAATGCACTCCAGGAGTCTCTTGGATTGCCTACAGCTCCCCGTGCTGCTTTTCCAGCAGATGTCGGGGTGGTTGAAGTCCCACAGCAGGATATGGATAGCGCCTTAAAAAACTAGATATGGAGATGCCTTAAAAATCATGCCCTTGTTCGCAGCGCTGTATGCTCGGCATGTCCTGGGTCAGCCCTCCTCATAGCACCGTTCTCACGTTCTGCTTTGTTCTCGGGCTATGGAGCTCTCAGGAGCTCCATAGCTGCTCCTTCCCCAAGAACCAGGGTCCTCAAGGATCAGGCTCCCTGGCTCAGCTCTCCCCTGTCCTTCTGCTTCTGTTTATGCCCTGGAGCGAGTCTCTGGGGGGCAGATAATAGCTGGCTGTTACCGTCTGTAAGTGAAAGCCTCCCTGTGCCATTCCTGTTCGGGTTGCTCTTTGGTGATGGTGGAAGAATCACCATAGGCAGCTGTTGGGAGAGGGAGGGCCCTGTTTCACCTGATGGCTTTTACCTGGGAAAATACTTGTGTATCTTCTTACATCCTTTTTTCCAGGGCCTGTCTGTCATTTCAGGTCATGAGTATTGTAACCGGGCTGAGTTGATGGCCTGGCTTGTGGGATCAAATCACTGGGAGAGCTGGTGTAAGGTCTACAAGAAGGATATTTGTACCTTAGCCTTGGGTAGAGGCTGGCAGCTTACTTGGGGCGAGTATTTCAGCCTTGCAATAGGAGTGGGAGAGTCCATAGTTTATTGTGGGGCATTTGGGATTCTGCAGGAGCACAGTGGCTGTACAGAGGATAGTCCTGCCCTGTTAAAATGCCGCTCCCGGGATGAAAGGAGCTGCGATCTAGGCTGGCTGCATCACCTGGGACAGGTCCCTTCATTCCTTTGCGCCCTGTCGATGCGTCTCTGTTTGGTAGCACCTCTCCCAGCTGCAGCGGGGAGCGGTGAGGAATGAAGCAGAGTTTACCAACCTCTTTCACATTCCTTGATGGAAACTACACTATAAAAATTTTATTTTTTTATTCTGACTCTTTTTTTTTTTTTTAAGTGATGGTGTTACTTAAGGATAGTAACAGCGAGTGATGCACAGTTGTTACCGTGTGATTTCACTCCCTGCTGGTATCTGCCCTGTTACCCGCTCACAAGTCAGTGCTCCAGCTGATAGAGACTGTGTGGACAGGGAGAAGCCAATCTGTACTCTTACCTGCTGTGTTAGCATGGAGACCAGATGAACTTCAATAGGTAATTTGTAAATCCTCTGAAGGGCTGTGTTTCCTTTTGCTGGTTGGCAGCAGCTGTTGATGCTAATAGCAGCATGCTTGGATACGCTGCCTGCATGAACTGTATGAATTGTGAAGGCAATATGAGTGATGGGCCAGTTAGTCACCTGGAGATTAAAAGACTCACAGCGATATACTTGTGAAGTTCGATGCGTGGGTGCCTTGTTGATTTGAAATAAAAGTGAATTGTGGAGTTAAAATGCAAGCTGAATTCATCACAGATGTCTGTGCTGAAGAACTTCCAGCCAGGTTTGTCAGAGAGGGATCAGCTGTCATCACTGCTCTGCTCACACAAAAATGACTTCTTACTTTAAATGATCATATTTGGCGAGATGTTGTGGCACATCCTGTTGCCCAAATCTCTCTCAAAATTATTTCACTGGAAATCTTAAACACAGCCCCTGAGGAGCAGGGAGCATGATTTCTCAGTGTCTTGTATCCTGTCTGTCTGGTAAGGGAAATGTAAGACGCTACCAGATCAGAGTGTACCATTTCCACCTGTTTTGTGTTTGCTGCAGTGCGGTAGCAGATCTGACGCTCTGGTTGTGGTGATGTGGGATGAGCCGTTCTGGACTACCTGCAGGATTTTACAGAGACTTCTTGAACAAAGTCATTGAGTCTGTTTCTCTGCCCAGCATCTCCTGCTGCTTGACTAGTGGAGGAATTTAGCTCACATCTGAAATAAACTCCATTTTTTAATTGATTCTGGGGTTTTCCTGTAGGATTTGCTAGCTAGATCTCCTCTAATGTCTGGAGTAACGTGGCTGAAACAGGACAATAAAGCTGACGATATTAGAAGAACTAGCTGTGCATTAGATCATGGATTAACCCAGTATCCCAGAGCAGATCTGCTCAGAAGTTTAAGAAAATCCTTTTCCTTATGCTGTTTTGTAAGAACAGTTGCACTTACCTACCCTCTGTATATAGATTCAGTTCAAATTAGTAACTTGGGCATCCTCCAAAAAGCAATGCAGCCTGTCTTTTTAAAACTTCTTGCTCGTAAATCTTTTTAAACTAACTCTAGTAATCAGTCTTCTGTGCTATATCGCCTTACGTTATAATTTCAGGGAGCAAGGGGTCCCTTGCCTTAGCTCTGTTAGGTGTGCCTTTGTGGTGTGAAGACACGTAGCAGGTAATGCTTTGTCTACCAGTGCTTTCTGTGCATGAGTGGAACTGCTGTTCTTTCAGTGTTATTTACAACAAAAACAATTTAAGGCTCAAGTCTCAGTAGTTTAGCATCATTGTTAGGAGTTTTATTTTTTAATTTTCCCCCCATGCAAATTATTTTATCTGTAAAACTTAAGGGAAGCATCAAACACTGTGATTTAAGAGGTTATCTGAGATGTTTTTGGTTTGCTCTGGAATTGCAAAGTCTTGCAGGTCCTACAGAAATCACCCCGAAAGTAGGAGTCACTTCTTGTCTTTGTGTGGAACCGCTGTACTGGTCTCTCTCTGCCCAAAGAAGGTATGTGGGTCCCATCTGCAGAGTTTGGATTCACCCAGTCACTTATATCATGATTCAGCAAAGCTCATCCATGCTGTTAAGCACAAAGAGTTTTCTGGTAGTCTTCAGGACTCAAAAGCTGGAATTTAGGATGAAATGTAAGTATCTTGTTGAAAAAGTGGTGAGGGAAAAAAAAAATCTTCCTATATTCTGATAATAATACACTTGCTATAAAACCTATTTCTATACACAGGATGAATCCTTTCAGGGGAACACTTTGCTGTTGAGATAATTCTGGTTAACTAAAAACTATTATTAGTGACAATCATGTTGAGCAAAAAAGTAATTTTGACAAAATGGAAGGACATGGATTATGAAATCTTATAACTGCTGAAAAAGCTATTTTCTGTAAAGGGAGTCAACAGTGCATATTTTCCCAAAAGGGCAGAAAAAGCAGCTGAATATTTAACTAGGTGAACTTCTCAGGACTGGTTTTTGACGGCTGACTTTGCTGTGCTGGTCTGGGGAGGTTGTGATGGGAAGTTTGAATGGATGTTTGGCATCTTTAATTAGTTTTAGAATTACTACCCGTCAATGTTTAAGTGATTTTGAACATTGTTCCCATGAAATAACTAGTCTTGTAGAGTTCTAGGGAGTTCTTGATCATATTATATTATTGAAAAGCTGTACACAGTTCTCCGTTACTGTATTTTGCTTTTTAAGACTGGGGAACTGGAAGAATTTTATAGACTTGGCTTATAAATCAATAAAATATTTGTCTGAGTCATTCTTTGGGGAGACTGAACTGCAGCTGTCTCTGATCTGAGCTGCAGTAACTCAATCAGGGAAAAAAAAATTTGAACTTTGACTCAGACAGAAATTGCCAGCCCCTTTCTTAGGCCCGCAAGCGGTGGAGATGCTGGTCTTGCCATGCATTTGAGAAAGCGGTGCCTCCCGGCAGAGGTGTGTTAGGGTGCAGGGGCACCAATATGCTGCCGATTTCCCGATGTGGGAAGGGTGTCAGGACCCGTTGCTGCCGGCTGCGGGTGTCTCCGGTTTGACAAGAAAAAGCACAAAGTGGTATAGCTTCAGGCATTTTTATAATATTTTTTCTATTTCTGTAACATCAAATTGGTTCTAGCATAGCAATCCCTCAAGATGGGCCCAGCTCGCACGGCATTTCTATGTGTTCTGTCTCGGTCTTGTGGCCAGGAGGATTTCTCATTACAGGGAGGATCAGTACATTCAGTTGACATTTTTAGCGCTCTGCCTTTCATCCCCTTTGGAAGATGCCAGTGTAATAGATCATTAGTGTATTGAATTTGAGACACCTTTTCTTCTTTTCTCTTTTTTTTTTTTTTTTCTTTAAGTACATAAAGGATCAGAAGACCAAATTTTGAGGATTTTAGTTTGAGTTTTACACTGCTTACTTGTTGTTCCCTTGGAATAAAGACTTTGTAATGAAGTGATTTGGTTGCTTTTCCCTCCCATCCCTGTGATTAGGGCATTTGCTATCCTAATGCTCTAATTTGATACCTTTGAAGATATCTTTGAAACACAGGAGGTCACAATGGAAGCACCTAGACATGACCACCCATGAGGTGTAGTCTGAGCATAGTTTCTTATTGCTTTCTTACTAGGGTAAGAAAGAAATAAGAAACAGAGGAGGGCCAGGGCACCCTCAAAACCATTGGAGAGTTTAAAGCGCTTCCAGTTGGCAGTTTGTCTCCATTGACTCTAGGTTGGTGGTGGGCTTGCAAAGACTGGTTTGGAAGCCAACATCTACCTTAGGGCAGGTGGGTTCCCCCAGTGATTATACTATCGAAATTCTGAAATGGAAGTATTTTTCAGGTTTGAATGAAATATATTTACTCAACAGTAATTTTTGCATCATCCAGTTAAGTAGTTCGCGGTGCATTGCCTGTGACCTATTAGCTTCTCCGTAGATTTAAGAAGGGGAGAGATATGTACAGCATAGGTGGTTTTACTCTTTATTTTTACTGTACCCTTCACCTTGAAATATTATGTTAATATACTGGAAATGAATAACTTCTCAGTGGACAAGGTGAGTAGGGCTGTATCCAAACACAATACTCCTTGTACATTTACTAAAAATTTGATCTCACAAACAGAACCATTGATATCCGTTGAGATCGGGACCTCTTACGTAGGCAGGGAAGTACAATTCAACATGTATTTCATTTGTTTCAAGTGTGAAAATTTCCGCGCTAGTAAGGATGTGTACCACAGCAGTTCACTGTCAGATATGGTGACGGCACCACTCAGCCCCGTGCAGGATGATGTATTCTGGAGCGTGAGTCAAAACGAAGAACAACCCCCAAAGGTATGTGAAACTCGGGGAGTTTGGCACTGTCAGTGGTTAATAGCATTCTGCTCAGTTCCCCTGCGCTGTGTAGTATCCGTCCTCTGGACTTCAGGAAATTCAGTGAAAATCTCATTGCTTGTACATTAACAGGGTCTCGGTAATCTAGAAAGAAGATAGGAATTCATAAGCGGGTCATTGTTCTGAGTTTATGTGTGTGTATATAATGTCTGTGAATGCAGGCACACTTCTTTTGTTAGACCAAGTAGTTGTAGTGCCCTTTCTGGCTTGTTGCAGAAAAGCTCATTAGTTTGTGTAAATCTGGTGATGGTGTATTTCTCTTTTTAACAGAATTTCTAGGAACAAGTACAAGAATATTTGTGGGGGGATGTGCATGTGTGCATGTATTCATTTTATGACTTTGCATTTGGGGGAGGCGATTGCGGTGGGGGTGGTGTGTCTCTTCCTCCAGCCCTTTGGTAGCAACATAAAGTAATCCACCACCCAGGGAAAGCTGCATTAGGTGAGTGCAGATGCGTTTCCCTGACTGCTTTAAATGTTGACCGAGAATAATGCTGACTCTAGGGAAAGGTGCAAACCATTTGCAGTCTGCACCCTGATAGATTGCACAAGTTTGGAGCAAATTGGAAGCACCTGCGATTGACTTGCAGCTTCCAGTGTTGATATCATGGAAGACCTCTCCACAGGTCCCACTGCAGCGTTATTCATTTATGTTGGTTGGTCTTACTGCATTGGTACAGGGTAAGTGTTAGGTTTATTAACTGAGTCTAAAATATCAGTAGCAAACTTAAAACATTTGATTAAATCCTTAAGGTTCCAGAAAGGACAACCTCTAAATTTTACAGCAGGGATCAGCCTGGCCATCAGAGATGCCTTTCAAGGTAAGCTCTTCGGCGTTTTATGCTTATACTAACACTGATTTATTGTCAATAATAAAACCAGAGCAAATTTATTAAAAGCAAAGCCGTAACCACAGTATCACCAAAACTGTCGTGGATTTATACCTCATTTAATAGCAGTTACAATTATTTTGTCTTTTGAGTCAGTTTGTCCACAAAAATAACTAACTAAAGTTCCTGATCTTAAACCTGAAGGAAGTGCCTAAGCCAGCTTCCTTTTATTGATTGACCTAACTGATTTAAAGAGAAACAAGCCTCTAGTAGATCTCCTCCTCCTTTTCGTGCAAGGTAGTTCTGTCTTCTGCTGGAAAGCAGTATTTTTAATATATAAGGGCTGTTCCACCATAATACCTCCTGCAATGAGTTGTTTCACTTGGTTCAGCCCGTTTGGCATGCCCGCATGGGTTGCATGCAAGTTGTGCGTCCATTTCCCAGTTAATGGTCAGCATGTTGTGCAGTTTTTTTAACTTCTTGTGATTTGGTGATGCTTTGCTTTCCCTTCACATTAGAGTCAGTGGCTGCTGAAGGGGCAGGTTCCTTGAGGTCCAGGCCTGTCACACTGATGGTGGCGGGTGGTTGCAGATGCCCTACATTGGTGCTGGTGCTGTTGGTTTCGGAGGTGCCTGGATATTTTGGCGAGCAGGGGTCTGGCCCCAACTCCCTGTGGAGGCACTTATAATGATAGCTTGTGAAGCCTGTGCCTGTAGTAGCTTGAACAAGCAAATATGCTGTCTGTAGATGTATCTTGACTGTTTTGGCACTCTGCCCTTAAGGCTAGCTTACCTTTTTCATATCCCAGGAGAAAAGACCAAGGATGCAGAGAGCTCAGCGGTAAAGGGTAGCCCCCGCTGGATATCTAATCAGGGAATGTGATGCTGTGAGACACGAGGGTTGGAGAGATTTGAAAGAGAAGTAGATTTAGTGGACATAACAAAATAATGTGCAGCACTTCTGATGAGCCAGAGGCAGGAACATCGTCTGAAATAATTTTCAAGGGAAGTCAAGCCCTAAATGCCCTCTACTTAGGAATTATAGGAGGCAAAGCAGAAAAGAAACATATAAGTAAACCAAAGTGTAACAAGTGAGTGGCTTCTGAGCTTTGGGTTTCTGGGTGAACCGCTGTTTTACTTCACAAGCTTGGCAGCTTGTTTTACTGTCCAATGCATTCCTTTCTCCATTGGTAAGTGGGTGATCATGTATCTTCTAGGAGGGTACTGGAGCAGGTTTCGTTATTTGTAAAAGCTCATGAGCTTTTGGAATCAGGAGTGACGCAGATCTGAGGAGGCCAAGGGAGAAGTACATATGCTAGGATTTTTTTTAATGACTTGGGAATCTCTGTAATCTCCCAGAATGACTGCCCAGAGGAAGCTGTCTCCTCCATCATCTTTTCTCACTACTGTGTGGCCCTGCTTGGAGCAGCAACAATATAAAACATTAGTTTATCAGGAGTATTATATCATACATTAACAGCAGGGAACTCAACTCAGTGGCCTGGGAGGTCCGTTCCAGTCTGCGTTCCTGCATGCAAGATAGTCTGATCTGCTTTTTGTCTTTCTGTTTGGTAGCACTCATCAGTCATCCCCCGGGGGACAGGCTCTGAAGCTAAACAGCAGCAGCAGCGCTCCTGGCAGCAAGCAGTGGGAGATGGGATCTCATCAGAGCAGCTGGTCAACCTCAGGTGATTCCTAAGTCGAAGATTCATCAGTGAAAATGTGCAAAATTCCTGTCACATGAAACGGGCTTCTGAAGGGTGTCAAGTGCTGCGTTGCAAATGGGATATTTTTTTTAATGATGTCTACTGGTGATAGGTGATACTTTTGAAAGCCCACTGGATTTTATGGTTCCATGTTCCTAAAATATAAACACTTCCTCTTTTGAGTAAAAAAGTGGCTGTGAATGTATTTCCATACAGAAAATTTGAATTGCTTCAATTAAGAATTGAAAAAAACCCATCAGTTCTGTTGCACTTATTGACACCATTGAAACTCAGCAGAGCCAACGTTACAGACATACAGATGTAATTCAATACTAATGTTCGCCCATTGGCATTTGCTGCATAACCGTATGCTGCTTTTTTGCATTGCCCACTGATAAGATGATAAATATGAGCAGTTGCTGTGCACTAATATTTCTGTGCTCTAATAACATATTGGCTGAACGAAGCATAAGGCTCTCTGTACAGCACTTTATGAAACATTCCTCCAATATTCTTTTATTTGCAGAAACGTAGTGGAACTGAAGAAAAATTTTAAAAAAGGCAAAAGAAGTTAAAAGGTAGAGATAGCCTCATCCAGTTTAAGCAATGTGCAACTTTATAAGCTACCCTGGTATCACTGGTAGAGGTGTAGGAATGTAGTGGGCTTGCTCATGGTTGTGCAGATTTTTTGCGGTACAGACTCTGGTTCCTGAGACGTGACCTGAGATTCTGGCAGATGGGGACATGGAGCAGAAGTGGACAGCTTTGTTCCTCTATTGTAATTCCTAAGGGTGTTTTCTGTGGGTCAACTGTAGGGCAATTTCTTGTGTAGCTCCTTGCAGAGCAGTGGGTGTTACAACGCTTTGCATCCAGGTTGACTACTAAAGATGGGGGACATGGGGAATCACACCCAATTTGAAGCAGGGTGGATGCTAAAAATGTTCTGAAACCACACCAGTGAGCTGTTGAGATAATTTATTTTTAAACTGAGGCTCACATTGTTAATTTGCAAGCCCTTGATAAATGAAGAACAAATTGCTTATTTATTACACTTCCACAATCGAGCCAGTTTTGCTTTCATTAACTACACAGAATAGGAAGCTTTGCTTCAAGAGAAGTCCAAAGCACACTTTAAACTGCTTGGGTTTTGTTTCTTTGTGCTCTTATGTCATTTTACGATTGAATAACAGCATAGTGATGAACAACATGCAACAGCCCAGTTCGATTTTGCAATGTCTGCGTGATGTGTAACTCCTGTGCTATTTTGGCATGGGGGAATGAAAACCTCACCAGCAATGGAAAGAATAGAAAACCTCCCTTGTGGTTTAAACTGTCTCCTTGGGTTCTTAAGTGTCATTAAATTGCAGCTAGTTCTGGCATATGGTGTTCCAGAAAGAGTTTGTTGCTTTTCCAAACCCACAGGGATAATGAATTGGGCAGGAAAGGGCTATAAATACTTTAAAGCTAATACTTCTGCTGAGTTGCTTAGGTACTCATTGACCAATAAGGAATTCTGTGTTGTAAAAGCTTCGCAAAATGCATGAATGCATGAAGCCATTGTGATAAAACTATCTAAATTACCAAATACAAATCCATCCATTGCATGAGCTTGAATTCTCCCCCCTTAACTTTGCAAGGAGTCCTGTTGGTTAGCAGCAGGATGGTGATGGGAGAAATTGCTGAGCGAGGTAGACATGGAGCTGGCTGCTGTGTCCCAGGGGCAGGGTGAGGGCACATCTGCTTTCCCTCCCTTCACTTGTGTCAGGAATTGTGTGCAGAAGACCACACCTCTCCAAGGCTGCTTTTGTTCTTCCCAGGTAGCTTTGTGGACAGCAGGGGCATTGAAAGGGAAGATTTACTTAATGACTTGCAAGCATCCCTCCTAACATGGCATCAGCACATGCAGATGGGCTCCAGCTCCTCTAGTCTTGTTTGCTTGGATATTCAATAGCTGTGCAAGCATGGTGACAAGTGTAGATCCCCAAGCCACCTGGGAGGGAAGCGTAGTGCCACAGCTTCCTTGCTACCTGTACCTGACCTTGGGCAGAGTGTCATGAGGTGGACCTCGTGCTGATGTGATGGTGGACCATGGATGGGGACAATTCTCTCTGCAAAAATGGGGACTATTATTACCTACTTCCCCACGGTGCAGAGTGGAAGTAGGAGCTGAGAAGTGACATTCCATGTGCCCCAAGGGAATCAGGGAGTGGAAAACGCTGCCATGGGAAGCGGTGAATCCTCTTCTGCTTTTAGCTTGACCCCACGCTCATGAGTGGAGTTTAGTGCAGGAGTTTGCCCCCAGCCCAGTTGGGTTCAGAGAATCGGATCCTTTGGACTGTTTTTGTGCAACAGTTCTGTGAAGGCCAAATCTTGGCACCACATCTGTTTGCTCATGAAAGTGTGCATCAGGGATCCAGGCTCTTATACCCTCTTCCTGAACTCTGTCTGCTGTCACAGGAGTACAGCTGGGTGGCACCTTCAGTGCTGGAATATACCCAGCAGTTGCTGATATGATGAGCTGTCTCCCTCAAGAAGAGGATCAGAGGAAGGGATTAGCATGTCCTCACTCTTCCCTTGCAAGCTCCCTTCCAGTCCTTGGAACCGTTGCTGGTGTGCAGTGGGAGTGTGTTGCCAAGGTTTTGGTCTGCTTGTCTTACTCTTGCAGCGTTAAACTGCACCAGTATCAGTTTATGTACGTAATATTGTGGCATCCAGAACCATTGGGAAACAAGCAAAAAGATTTCCCTTTGCAAGAAGGAGAAAAAAGAAGTTTATTGTCAGAAGCTGGTGTCTGCTTTGGGTGGTAACTTTATGTGCTTGTCTTGCTGGTCTCTCACTCTGCTGCGCGTGCATTTAAAAAAATAAACTTCTTTTTGCTTCTTCCTAGGGAATCCAGGACCGGCCAAGGGAGAGAACGTTTTGTCCCAGAACCACTTCCAGCTTCATAAGAAGTCTGAAAAAGTTTCTCACCCAGGCCAGATTGCAGTAGGTTCTTTTAAATCCACTGATATTTGTGATTGTTCATAATTTTCACTGAGGAAATGTCTGTGCAGACAGCCCCTCTGTTGAGGGGCCAGCTTGAGTTTGCTGGCTAATGAGTCCGTCTGAGAGGCCGTGTGGGGCTGGCTCGGGCTCACTGCTGCATTAATGTCTCTCATCAGCTTTCGGTCCAGGTCTGACTTGCGTCCAGCTCAGGTTGTTGGCAGAGAGTTCAGTTTTTCTGAACCGGCCTGATCATAAATCTTTAGAAAGGAAGGGTACGTCTTTAATATTTCAGGAGGTCATCGATCACTTCTTATGCAACCCAGAAGTCAAGACCATGCCTGTGGCTTGTGCAAATACCCAGTGTGTAACTGCCTGGAGTATGTACTGCCAGGCTGTGACACACTGAAGACTCTCCTGGCTCTCTGTTTGCTGATGTGCCACAGGAGAGGATGATTGCTACTTCTCTGTCTTCTTTACTGAGGCATTTCTTTTTCTTGGTGGTGTTTTGGAGCAGGGGGGTGCGTGTGTGTGCCTATCAGACAACTGGAGCTCACTGTGCCTTGTGCAAGAGCTCATATGTGGGATGCTTGGCATTTTAAAACTTCATAGGCAAGTGGTGGTCCAGGGGTGGTCCAGGGGATGCAGAGTGAGACAGCAGGGGACAGGAGCAGCTTACTGGAGTCCCCAACCCCTCCTGGCTTCTCAGGGACCAGAGGTTTGAAGAAGACTCTGTGTTTAGGCCATTGCCAGTGTCGTGGGAGGCCTATATACGGGTTCCCGTAGGACTGGGGTATCTAACTGCCCTGTGCTGTGAGCCATGGCTGTGTTGGTTTGGCCTTTCCGGCCCAAAGGTGCTCCGTACCCCGCACAGTGCGGCCCCCAGGGCTCAGGGCAGTCCAGGGATGGGGTGAAATTCAGGTTGGTGTGATCCTTCAGTCCTGGTACACAGCACACCTTCACTTGTGGAAAAAGGAAGTACTTCTGTGCTCCTGCAAAGTGCAAAGATTGAATCAGGAATGTTTGAGATTGAAAATATCATACTGACTAAAGTGAATCACCTTTCAACTTTTAGGAACATCAGGTATTTTGGCTTAGGTCACTTTCCTGTGTGAAATATCCACTTGTGATGGACCAGCAAAAGTTCCTAATAAAGCTTTTTTGGTGTGGAAGTGACAATAACTATATTTGCTGGGACAGTAAAATACTGCATATGCTGTTCAGTGATGGGTTCTTCCATGAGAAAAAAAAAATAAATCAACTGAGCTTTCTTTACTCAGAATCCAGGCTCCTTTGCCAAGGGGAGGGACGGTGCCAACGCATTCTTAAAAGCAGCAGACTATTCCTCATCAAGCGATGAAGCTGGCAGCAGCGATGAAGATGACACGAACCACACAAGGTTGGCTTGATTCTTTTTTTTTTTAATTATTATTATTATTTTCTTCCTTTTTATTACATACTTGTAAATATCTGGAAAAAGTTGGCATACATAAACACTACCTCCCCTCTGAAGTTACTATCAGTCATTTATGTCAGTTGTAATTAAGCAGTTTAATCGCACTATAATGAACTCCTGGGGGTAAATGTTTGCTCCATCAGATGTATGCAGTGTAATAAGCTTTGATGACTTGTTGCCCTGGGACAATGAGGAAATAGCTCGTTTTAACTGAATATCAATAGGTAGTGCTTTTTTAGAGATTACTTGGTACTGATCTGTGTTTAAATGGAATTTTTGAAAAGAAAAAGGAGAGGGAAAGAAAACTGTACACCTTCATGCTAAATACAGGTTACAGCGAAAAAAGCGAGGCAAGCATGACCCTTGTATTTGGGCAGTCTGTTCACGCTGTGAGAAAGAATTACCACTGAAAAGCTGATTCCTTCACCAGGGCTGTGGTAGATAAAGAGGGGATAGTGCAAGCAGGACTCGTTTTCGTAAAATCTGCTGTATTTTTAATCTTGCTATTTTGCACAATTGCTGTGGTTGCCAGATGATGCTGTGGCTTGTACCAAGCTGATCTCACGTGAAGTGTTTCTCTCCAGCTTTCCAGTTTCTCTTGTTGATTTTGTGACTGACATCTTGTGGTGTGTTACCTGTTGTGCAAAATGTGTGTTCTGCTGAGAAATAATGGAGCGTGAATAGCTTGCTAGTCCAAGTGAAAGAGAGTCAGGGGATCAGTTGGCCAGCCCTGCCGTTTGGAACGGCAAATAGAATTATTTTTCAGTATTGATGAATGAAACTTCTAAATTTCTTGCAAAGAGACTTTAAGAGGGTTTAATTCAAGTTCTAGAATTTACTTTGAAGTGCATCACAGGGCCACAGAGCTCTCTGGGATGGGGCTCTTGCTCTTCTGTCATAATTGCACATGCAGTTTTGTCAGTCTTCGGGAAGAGGCGCACAGATTTGTAGCACTGTTGGCAAGCCATTGCCTTGGCCTGGTACCAGCCCTTTCCCCTGTGCTGCTCTGAAGAAGATGGAGTTTTTGCACCTGCATATGCTCCTGATTTGCATTTCTGAAGCTCATTTTCAAAGCTGAGGAATGAGGAGGGAGAATGTTAAAAAAATCTTGTAGCTTATTCAGTACACCTTAAAGAGCTGTCTTTTTGCTGTAATGCCTTTATTTTCTTACTGTTCCTCTTCCAAACCACCTTATTTTGATCTGTAAAAAGTTTTATTCACTCTAGGTCATAGAATTCATCCTAGACCTCAGAAAGACTCTACATAAAAATATGGATTTGCCCTGTAGCAATGACTTTGCTGTGTAAGTGTTAGATTGCTGTGATCCTTGCATGCTGTAATGATTTGAAGGAGTGGTATCACTGCCTTTGGAAATCTGCATGTGTTGCATCTCCTCTGTGTGTGAGATCCACCAGTCCTCTAGAGAAGTGGAATTGGCAGGATGATCCCTGTCAGGTTTGCCTTCCTGTGCAAACAGCCGCCACAAGAACTCCAGTAAAATCAAAATAATAATCTTGTCTATTAACTAAGTCCCTTCACCTCGACTGAAAGTCATTTGCATTAAGAGAGAGATACTTTGGGAAATAAATCCTGATTAATACCAAGAAATAGCAAAAAGAACAGTGATTAAAGTGAAGGCAGCAGCCAGCATTGAGACTTTGCATATTCTTGTTAAAGTGAAGTTTTTGTTTTTCTTGCTATCTAAAGCATGTGAATGCAGGATCTGAAGCCCCTTGCAGTCTGTAGGAGTGTTTCTGTGTGGGCTCTGGCTGAGACACCTTGGGTCAAGTTTTAGTTGGCTATTGAAAACAATCTGTGTTTTCTTATTCTTGCCTGGGCTGTGGAACAGCTTTTGATGTCCACACTCCAGCTTTTGTGGAGGTGCCCAGTAGGACTAGACTTGGGACATGCACATATACAAGAGAAAGAGCTTCATATTCTCTTGGATGAACCCTGTTAGCCACCTTGAGAAGGTTCATTTCTGAGGAAGACAGGACTAAGGGCAGCTATCTTTCACCAGTAAAACAACTTTTTGGCCTCTTTTTTTTTTTTTTTTTTTCCAGTGAGATGAGCCAGAATTCTTCCTCACACACACCAGGTTTTTGTTTTAAGGAAGGGATGTCAGTGTATGTGATCCAGCATCTTACCTGCTTGTATAGCATATCTATTCCATTGATGCTAATTTCTCTTGCTGTACTGAGAGTGCTTCCTCCTCTGGTGGCTGCAGCATTCACAATCCCCCTGAAACAATGACTTTCCTGGAGCTCATTTGGTATAGTTCAGTTTCCTCTCTCTGCTTTTTATATGTTGTTCCCTACCAAAATTTGAACGAGGTGGGTGCAAGTGGTGGCTATGAATTACTTTCTCCCCCTAATAAGTGGGAGGTTGACATCATTTAAGATCAGCTGCTGCTTGCTTTTCTGGTAAGAACAGATTCTAGCACTCACCCTTGATCCTATTCCACGTCTTGTCATTCCTTCTAAGTTTAGTACGCAAATATTTACCCCTCCCATAGAAAGATGAGGGGAGCAACCCAAAACCAAAAATTAAACAACAAAAAGAAGCTACAAGAACTTCTTCACATCAATCTTAAGTCGGTAGCACTCTCACCACATCAATCTTAAGTTGGTAGCACTCTCACCAAATCTTCTTTGTTATCATATTGGGCAACATTTTAAAACAAACTCTTACGCTCTCCTACCAGCGGTGGCACAGCACTGTAGAGCCCTTTGCACCAGCATCCTGAACCCAGTCAGCTTTATAATTACTGGAAAGGAGGCAGAAATGCAATAGGCTTAAATGGATTGCAGTAATAAATAAATTAATATAAATAAATAACGTGGGGTGGAAATGCACAGAAATGGGGCCAGAGCCTCGCTGAGGCCATTCCACTTGCGTGAAAAAGTTTAAAAAACAAAGATACCACTGGTTGTGTAGAAAGCAATAGTACGCTGGGGTATGTCACAACAGATGCTTGCCTTATTCTTACTCTTTTTTCAGGTATCTGCTTTTGGTCACTGTTGAAGACAGGGTACTGGGCTAGGTGGGCTTTTGTCCCCAGCCATTCCAGCAGCTCTTACATTCTTCTGTCTCTGTGTGCACTGGGCAACGTTTTCTTTGTTTGTTTGTACGTAAGGTGAGGATGCCCGTGTTTCAGGGACTGATTCACAGTATGAAATTCCAGTGTAGCCTGTCCCTGTAGGCACTGGCAGAGAGGTCCTTGATACTGGCATACCACAGAGCAGGAGCTCTCCCCCTTGCAAGTGCAGCTGATGCCCTTTCTCTGGAGAGCAGTGTGGCTCGTAATTGCACACCACAGGGTAGAGTATGAGGGGAGACGGGAGAAGTTTTGAAGTAGGCACTTCTCAAATGACAGCTTGAGCCACCAGCTCTCACTTGCCTGAGCTACGCAGTGTCTGAAAAATGATGGGTGGAATGCAGGGAGATGAAGGGATGCTCTACGTCGGGGTGGGGAGAGCTTCCTGCTGTGTGTGAGTGGTCCTCGGGCTCGAGTCTGTTCAGGCACATCCATAGACTAATCAGCTTGCTTTTGTACAAGAACGGTTAAGTGTAACTAGCAAATGTTAATTATGCTCACTTTTGAACATGTATATGTGTGGTTTTTTGCTTTTTGTTTTTTGGGCTCTTTTTTTCCCCTGAAGTAGTTCTGTTCATTAATTGGAGTTTGTTACCAGGCAACTGCTAAGCAGCAGAGTGGCAGATTTCTCAAGGACGAGAGTACCAGATGGAATTGAACTGAAACCCCAAAGCACCGTCGCAGAACAGAAGGTAATTTGGCCATTTGTACGGGGGTGGGTACAGTGGGGGGGGAGTCAGATCGTTAATGTGCATGATAAACGCTGTATCCATTTCTTCTCGGCAGCATTTTCCCTGTGAAGTCCTGCTCTGTCATTGCAAATTATAGCTATAAGCCTTGAAAAAATGTGTAGTTTCAGGTTTTGTGGTTCCCATAAAAGTGCTTACATTTAGGTATGAAATTGCGCTGCTTTACTTGTCCTTGTTACTGACCTGGTAGTAGTTTCTGATGTCAACATATTTCTTGAAGGCACTGGGCAAGCTGCAAAAAAGCAATACTGTTGGTTATTGTTGGTCTGCGTTGTTGCTGTTTTAAAAAATCTTGACCTTTTTTATTCCAACTACCTCTTACTACTTAAAATGTTACCAGAAGAGGGGAAAAACACTTCGTCTCTCCTTACTGGCTTAGCAAAAATACATGTCGTCTTATATGTCATGTTGTGGTTCCTTCCCAGCTGTAGTTTTTAGTAGACTTCAAGTCATGTGGATTTTCCCCTGTGATAAATACTAGTGCAGAAAAGATGAAGACAGACAAAGCAGAACAATGTTCTTTGTGGTTGAAAACAAAAACAGTTACAGTAATAAGACATGCAGTCAGCATCAGAGCACTTCCACGTATTACTGAATGTACTCTTGTTTCACAGACAGGGAAAATAAATTGCTGTGAAACTGGTGTTTTTCCCAGATCTGTTTGTGTGAGCTGTGGCAGGGCTAGGAAGAAAAAGGAGTTCCAGAATGGTATCCTTCCTGACTGGAGAAGGAGTCCCACTTTGCCTTTGTCCCACCATCCCTGAGGAGAAAAGACCCTGCTTCAGAGAAGGAATTATAAACGGGGCAAACCCAGTATTTTTCTTGTGTCAAAACCAGCCCAGTGCTTTCCCTTTCCCCTGATATGCGGGCATTGGAAACAGGCTGCTTGGGGGAAAGGAGAGGGATGGGGTCTTTGAGGCCCAGACTGAGGATGGGGGAGGATGGAGAGGAGCAGAGGTCACACTTTCTGGTGGGTTTGGGGAGAACAATGTGGGAGGGAGAACAGCCAGATGACTGCCACTTCTCCACACAAATCTCTGTGATGCCTTTCCAGTCTTCTCCCTCCTTCTCACGGAGAATCCTATCTGTTCCTCCCACCTCTGTTACACCAACCACAGCCATCACGAGTCTCTACAACTTCTTCCAACATGCCTGTCCCCGGCCCATCAGCATGAACTGGTTTGAAGTGGTTAGGGTGTAGCAAACTGCCCAAATCGTTCAAATGGGTGTTTGGTTCTGTTCAGCTGAATGTGACTCAAAACTGAACAAAAAAAAGCCCTGTACTGGCTTGATTCCCTCATCTCAGATACTGACACGTATGGTTTGGTTTTTTACATCTTAATTACAATGTAAAATACTTAGAGCATCAATTTGTTTTCTAGTTAATTACTTGGCTTTTAAAAGGCAAATGCCTTTTATTTAGAATTATCTACTTGGGTTTTTTCCATACTTTGGCCAGCATTCAAAAAAAGCTGATCTGATTTCAGTAGGTTGTTTATCAAAGTCAGTGCAATGTACAGACTTGCCTTGAATTCATCCAGCCAAAAGCTGCTGGGGTTTGGTGGTGTTTTTTCCTTCAGTGTAATTCAGGAGGAATTTTCTAGTGTAGCACTTGGCTCCTGTTACTGTCTACATTCCAGTGCCAGTGGTGTTCAGGTTCCCTGACCGATCACAGCCAGGGGTGGATCCCTCTGCACTGCCCTCCCCATCTGGGACATCTGGCTTTACGCATCCCATCTTACTTCCTCTCAAAGCTTCTAGCCATGTATTCCCAAAACCGACCTCCGACTCTGTATTTTGAGCTGTTGGAGAGCGAGCTTGTGTGGTGCCTCACACCTTACATAGTTTAAAAATATTTCCTTTAAAGCTGGTGAGATCCTGTAAGGAGGTCTGCAGTACCAAACATCACTGTGCTGGAAATGCTGATACTGGATGCTACTGAATGTCAGCATTCTAGAATAAAGTTTCCTAATTCAGTAAATGGGAAGTAGCAATGAATTGAATGGTAAAGGGCTTTGAACTAAACGCAGGTCCAGAACGGAGAAGTACCTACTTCTGACTGTGGTAGATAGAGGTCAGATCTGTAACGTTAGGACAAGTCACTTGATTCTGTTTCAAGTGTCTCTGAGGATGAAGTTGCTTCTTTACCTGTGGCTTGAAGTAACATAGATGAGGAGTGTTTGTGGGGCACTTCAGGGGTTTAAGCCAGTATCAATGTCTTAGGTGTTTGCCACACACTTTTGTATTTAGTTTTTCATTTTAATCTTTCCATAGGGTTTGTCTTTACATGATGCATCAGGCAGAGCACCCCTCCCCACATGCTCATCATTTACTGCCCTAATTAACGGGAGGTGCACGGTGCATTTGAAGTATGCTAAATGCAGAGTTTAACTGTATGTTCTCCTGTGCAGGATCAGATTTTAGGTCAACAAATTCCTAGCACCCAAGAAGGCCTCTGGAGCATAAACAACCAGAACTATCTCCTGCCAGATCTCCTCCAGCAAAGCCAGATTTCAGACTCCTCTGTGAACCCACCAAAAGTGCCACTGAGTAGCCAGGAACCTCAGAACAAACCTTTGAATAAAGTAAGAGATAAATTATAGATTGAATGAATTGTACCGTTGTTTTCCTCCAGCCCTTAGGAGCCTGAGGTTGACAGCCTTTTAACTTCATCTGTCCTATCGCTTTTTATGATGCGATTTTTCACCATATCCCTTCTTTTCTTTAAAAGTTTTATCTAGGGGACAGATAAGAAATCTTGAGCTTCCCAACAGGTTTTGTTGTTCCACTTGTTTGCCCCCATCTTTCTCTATTCCCTTTTCTTTCCTTCCTTTTTTTCCCTTCCCCTTTTACACAAGCTAGAGGAGCTCATTCCCTCTGCTCCTTTACCTTCCATGTCAGCAATGCAGCGCTCTCGTCTGCCCCTGCTCGTCGTCCCTGGCATTCTTCCACCCCAGTGTCAGGTGGGAGAGCACAGGGTCAGGGCAGCGTGTCCCTGTTGGCAGCCCCGAAGGGACTCCAGCACCGCTGTGGGCACAGGGGTCTCCTGGGGAGAAGCGTGGCACTGGAGGCAGATAACAGCTCTGTCAGGGGTCACGTCCTGAACTGCCTTACTTGAGGCAACAGCCTCCTCCTTGCTGTAGAGAGATTTGAGCAATGCCCTGTTGCAGACAAGACAGCAGGGAGTGATCGACGTGCTCTTCTGCTGGGGACTGGTTATTGCAGTGCGGTGTGTCAGGACGCCTGGGTAAGCATCCCGACACAACTCCCTGCTCAGGCCTTCTGTCACTGACTTTGTACCATCTATCTGCTGCTTTAAGACTGTTTATCATGTCTAAGTATGCCACGTGCCACTTCTTCTGAACCTCAGAGGCAGCACATTGCTGTGCTCTGCCTGCTCTCCCAGCATCATCTTCCTGAACCAGCTCTTGTTTTTCATTGCAGACCCCGTGCACTGAAAGCACACCTTCAAAGAGCAGTACATCATCTACAACATCATTTACTTCATTCATAGATCCCAGACTTCTGCCAATCACCCCTCCCACCAGTCCAGTAGGACCTTCCTGTAGTTCTCGTGAGTATGCTTTACACTTCTCATAAAATGTCACTCCTGGTTTCTTTTTCTTTTTC
>VYZM01015727.1:174114-202228 GCA_013398915.1 Dromas ardeola | reverse complement strand
TTTTTTTTTTGGGGGGGGGCGGGTAGCGGAGTGGGAAGGGCTTATTGCTTGGAAATGGAAACTGTCAGTAATATCTCCAGAAACTGAAACTCCACATCACTACAAATTTTTACTGTACTGGTTCTGCCCTGCTTCCAGATGTGGCTCGCTCTAATCTGCTGCTGTGTTACCACAGCGATTACGCAGGAATGCCTGAGGAATTTTCTAGATGTATGTTTTTTTCCCTCTGGCTGTGTAATGCTCCCAAGGTGATTTCTCACCCCTCTGGGGTTTCTTTCCTTCTGTCATAAACACGTCAAATGTGAGACGTAGCCAAACACTTGCATTTTTAATGATTGCGTATGTCTTTCATTGTAGCATCTAGTGCAAAACCTGAGCCTGTCAGGAGAGAAAATGCAAGGAAGGGCTCTGTTGTCAACGTCAACCCAACGAATATCCGCCCGCAGAGTGACAGTCCAGAAATTCGTAAATACAAGAAGAAATTCAACTCGGAGGTCCTTTGTGCTGCTTTGTGGGGTAAGCTCAGAAATACGTGGGCATGTGTATGGAGGGCAGGCAGCAGCAGGAGAGGCTGGCAGTAGATCCCAGGCAGATTTCACAGTAAGAAAGTCCTGGAGTGGATCGCCGAGTAGATACCTGCGTCACTCGCGTGACGCTGCCTTCCTGCTAGAAGATGGCAAACAGATAACTTACAGTTGCAATGGATTTTGTGCATCAGAATCAGAAAACGTTCTGATCGGGCACCAAATTGAAACTGTGCTTGTTGGAAGAGCCAAAAGTTGCAAATGTTTAGTAATTTACATGGCTTATGATACTTACTCTTGTCTTAGCTGCATACGAGTACAGGTGATCACACTTAGCCCTGACCCAGTGGAAATATTCCAAACCTGAAGCCTTTCTCTGTCTCATGTGTTAGGTATTCCAAGAATCTGACGCAGGCCAGGTGTCAGTCTTTCCAAAAGCTTGGCTTCCTTAGCTCCTGCAGTCAGTGCTTGCTCAGAACCTCGCTGGATCGCTCTTTTTCCAGGGTCAGCTTCACATGGTGTAAAACCAAGATAAGTGCAGTCAGACCAGTTTCCAACAACTGTAGACCTTGTCCCGGTCTCATACTAGCTAAGCTCTTGAGTTATTTTAACCATCTTTCTGCTTCAGAAGAACAGACGTATTCTATGGGACTCACCCAGCCTTTTGCTCCTCCTCACTTTTTGAGTCTGGAATGGAAAATGAATGAAGTAGATGAAACATTATCCAAAGGAAATGTAGATTTCCAGTTTACAGCTTCACAGATTTTGTGTAATGTATGTTTGTAGGAGTCCAAGATTTTAAATTAAATACAGAGCTGTGTGACAAGGTCTGTAATTAAATGTGCGTTGAGGCTGACGAGCACCAGGTACTCATCAGAGCGTTGCCAGTAGAGGAGGTTGCTTGTTCCAGCAGGATACCTCATGTTGTTTCTTTAGAACCTGCTGATTAGGAAACATAGTGGTCATGCCAGCCAAACATAATTTTTGACATCCTCTGATGTCAGCAACCCATTGGAGCCTTTGCTTCCTCGGAAGCAGTTGGATTTCAGATGGATTCACTCCTGTAATTTGGCTTTTGAAAGCATTCTTGCAAAACACAGACTGTTTTCAAACAAACACTCTGTTTCCTCCTGACAGCAGCCCTTCTTCCCCCAGGTTTGGTCCTCCTTTGATTTGAGTGTTGTATTTGGGGAAAGAGGAATGATTTTTATTTTTTAATTTTTTTTTTAATAATTTTTTAATTGGTAGGGACCCTTAGATCATTTAGTTGTATCTCCTGTGTTGCCAGTGGAGTGGTGCTGGACTGGGACTTTTGCAGTGCTCACAGGCACTTTCCATGGTCACCCAAGAAATTTGAGCTCACAAAGCGTTTTCCTTTTTCTTTAAATCAACATTGACTTCAGCAGAAATACTCATTCTTCAAGTTACACAAGCACATAAGTGTTCTGCTGGGTAAAAACTGTTAATGGTGAGATCCTTTTTTTTCTATTCATTTTTGTGGGAGGTCATCGACAGAGCAACAGAGAAATGATCAGATACCATTCCGTGAGACTAAGAAAGAATCAGATTTCAAAACAATGAACACTCGGTGGCCTCTGAACCATTAGGTGATCTATGCAGTATTTTTTTCCGTGTATCAACAGGAGTAAATTTACTGGTGGGAACAGAGAATGGATTGTGGCTGCTGGACAGAAGTGGGCAAGGAAGAGTTTATTCACTGATTACAAGGAGGCGATTCCAGCAAATGGATGTTCTGGAAGGACTCAATGTGCTAATTACTATATCAGGTTAGTTCAGTGGCTAAAAGTATCTGACCTGCATTGGGGTTGGAAGCAATTAAAAAGAAGAATTAGGTTATAAACTAGGTTGAGGAATTTCCTCTTGCAGAAAAATCACAAGACAGTTATTCTTGTTAATAGGAAAACTCTGTTGAATTTTTAACATGTATATTCTCATTCCAGAGGGGCTTTGGGATATTTCATTACCTGGTTAATGTGTAAAATGGTTTATGGAAAGTATAAAGTGTTTCATATCCTTAAAATGAACTGGTTCTCAGCGAGTTATAGTTTGTTGGTCTGTTTGCTTGTTTCTGTGATGGGTGAGCATCTATCTAAGTGCAATTCTATTAAAATATCATTAAATAACCTCATTCTGTGTTCAACAAGATGTATGAGCAGTAACATGAGAGTGTTCTATACTGTGAAAGCATCAGTAACATTAAATGGAGTAGCCTCTTCAACTTCTGCTGACAAACAGCTTGGGCTCTGCCCTGTGAGGTGCTGAGGCCCTTATTCCCCGTGGATGAGAGTGGCCTCGAAGGATGCTTAGCACATAACAAGGTCAGTGATGTAGGTCCAGCAAGGAATGGCAGCTCATTCTCTCCAATCCAGACTCACCGTGGTAGGTGATGGTGAGAGCTCTTTGTCCCATATTGCCAGGTCCAGTTGCGTCTGTGACAGAGTCCTTCTCTTTTAGACTAACCTGTGATCCCAGACTGCTGTTGAACACGTGTACTTACAAACCAAAGCAACAGGAAGACTGGCTGAGATGAAAGATGACAAAGTAATTCTCACCTGGAAAGGCGCCCGAAAGAAAATAGCTACTTGTAATGAAGATTGTCAGTTAATTAGAACTAAATGAGTCACATTCAAAATGGCCATTGTAGGCCATACCTGTGTTCTTTCCTTCACATCAAAGAGTAAATGCCAGATAGTGTGATTATTTCTGATAATACATGCGTCTGTAGAGACCTAGTCTTTGGCCTGAGGGAAGAATTTCAGTCAGGTGTGAAAAACTTGCATGAAGCTTGAGTCACAAGGTAAGTGCTCATGTGCCGAATGCCATCAGATTGCTCATGTTCCAGTTCCCTCCTGCGCGTCACCATCACACAGGGCTTTGCTTTTGTGCTGCTGGACTCATCTCTCACCTTGATGGGGCTCAAAGACCCACTTTACTCAAGGTCACAAAACTCCGACTCTGTGTAAGCGTGGGAGAGTTTTTACTTCAGTGAGTTAAAGCATTATGGCTGTCTCTTTTTCCAAATCCTAGGGAAGAAGAATAAGTTGAGGGTCTATTACTTATCATGGCTGAGAAATAAGATTTTGCGCAATGATCCAGAGGTGGAGAAGCGGCAAGGCTGGGTGTCTGTGGGTGACCTGGAAGGCTGTGTACACTACAAAGTCGGTAAGGACTTGTTGGTTTTTCCTTGAGGAGCTGCTTGATCATCATTTTGCATCTTAGGACACCAGCGTTTTTCTTCAGCTCTGTTTCAGGATTCTGTTGGGCTGAATATCTCTGAGTTTTTTCAAACCTTGTTTTACATGGCTTTGCTCCCTGTCATTCCAGGTGGCATCTCTTCTTGCAGCAGTTACGGGATGATGTTATGGGTATTCCCTGTGACGGCTGGAAGAAGGGAGTGCCAGCCCTGGTCTCTTGCTCAGTCACTGGTTTAGAAGTTCTGTACTTAAGATTTTAATTAGACTGATGTTTTCCACCTCCGTGCTATTCAGCTTCCCTCCTGGTGCTGAGTAACTGCTGAGAAACTGGATGACTAAAGTGATAGTAAATCGTATTTGTAGGGTGTCCATAGGTAGATCAGATTGGATATGTGACAGCTCATCCCTTTCTCTAGATCATAAAAGACATAAATACACCTTTGTTTAAACTTACATGCTGGAAACAGTATCGTAGTAGTTGAAAAACCATCTTGCTTTTATTTGGCTTTCAGGCAGTTCATTCTTGAAGATGAACGTCAGCATTGTGATAGTTTGTGTCATTTAACTGCGTGAGGGGGTGTGATGTATAGCACAAGTTTTGCTTTGGTGAAAGGTGGTATATGAAAGTGGCACTTTTTTCAAAGTCAAACAGAGAAATAATACAGAGGAGAGCAGGAGATGGCGAGGTGGCTGGCTCTCATAAATACCTTGCTTGACATTTTTTTTTTGCTTTGGCATCTTACGGCTTTAAAAAAGTGGCAAGGGTTAAATCCAAGAAAGAATGTGAAACAGATGTGCATTTTTACTTTCTTTGTGATTATAGCTAAGCACCCACGTATTCCACTTCAGTTGCTCATCTTTGGGTTTGGTATGTTGCTTAGTTTTTTTTTTTTAAATAATTATCCTAAAATTAGGCAAACATTTGGTAGGAGCTTCTGTGTTTACATATGACAAGCCACTCTTACTTCTTTGACAAAACAGCTGCTGCTGTTTTTCTCTTGGCGAATCTTCCTGTATCTTGACCTTTGGTTTTACAGCCGTTTCTCCAGGTAGAAGAGGAACGGGATGTGCTGGTTTGCATTTTGGTGGAGGTTGGGTTGTTTTTTTTCTTTCTCTGCCTAAGTGAGATTTTCCTGACCAGTGTCCATCCTTATCCACTCTCCGTGCCTCTGCGACTTGCTCCTTTTGTAAGCAGCAAGGGCTGATCGAGGGTCCCCCCCAGAAAACAAAGCTTACTTCAGTAGCGTAACACCTGCATCTTTTCAAAACCCCTGCCAAGCAGACACTGACTATAAAACGAAGGGTGAATGCATTGGGATGTGATACCCTAGCATTCTGTTTCCAAAGCGAATGTTTGACTCTGTCAGAAGGAAAACACCATGTACAAAGAAGCCTTAATTTTCAATGCGTTTATTCTCTGTGGGCCCAACACGACCTTAATCAACTTAGAGAAATTGCTTCTCTCTTAAATGGTTACTCATCTTAGGAACATGGGAGTCCTTCTCCCACACTAGCACATGGGGCTTTAGCCCCACACATGAACACTGTAATGAAGATTCATCCTGCAGAGTGTAGCAGAATTGTTTGGTCAAGAACCACCGTTCCTTCAAAAGTAGCTTATTAACAACCAGCAGTGTTGGTGTGTCTTCACACGTAAAAAAATAAAGTAGGTTGACTTATCTGCAGGGTCAAGCCCTGTTTTTCTGACTAGTAAGATATATTATTTTTTTTCATAGGTATATGTAAAATAATATATAAATGTTGTTAACAGTCATCTGGCTTTACTGAGAATAAATGAACTATAGGTTTTCAGTCAAGGTATTGTCACCGGTGATATTAAACATTGATGTCCAGAATCCATTAGTCACCCTTGCTGGATAATGTCTACCTATACAAGTAATCCATTGAAATTATTTCATGTGATGAGATGGTCTTTGATTTAAGTTTCTTTCTGATACCTAAGGAATTGTTCTTCTTGTATTACAGTAAAATATGAGAGAATCAAATTCCTTGTAATTGCTTTGAAAAACTCAGTGGAGGTTTATGCTTGGGCTCCAAAGCCTTATCACAAATTCATGGCTTTTAAGGTAAGTGAAACTTCACTTTTGTTCAGATGTATCACTGTCTGTCACTGTCTCTCATCTACTCTTTGCTTTTGCTTTTTCTTGCTTTGTGTAACATTTATTTCTAGTTAAAGATAAAATGAGTATTCTGTTAAAGAAAACGTAGCTCATTTGACACGCATTGGAGATGGCAGGCATAAAAACGTCACAGTCATGATTCTGTTAGATGTGAATAACTTGTTTCAGTGCTGTGCCAAAACATACGTTTGAGTTCACAAAGTTGATGCTGATTTCCCTCAAAAGAGGAGGAAATTGAACATGAATGGTACTCAGCCTGATTTTTGTCTGGTACGTTTCTAGAATCTGGATTTTTTTTTTTTTTTTTTTTCAAAACACAAGTGAATTATCCAGCTCTCCTTGCAGCTCAGTGGATGATGGATACTAACCTGCTTAAATATAACACACTATTTAACAAAAATAGCTGTCTAACTTTTGAGTTTTGAAAATTCTTAAGATCATACATGTAGATCTGTAAACCAACAGCTTTATTGTGTAATATAGTGTATTTTTCTTTTTGCAGTCCTTTACCTCACTTCATCACAAACCACTGTCAGTTGACCTGACTGTTGAAAATGGACAAAGATTAAAAGTCGTCTATGGCTCCGTAGTAGGCTTTCACGCTATCGATGTGGACTCTGGATCTGTGTATGACCTGTACCTTCCAACACACGTAAGATACTCAAAAAAATAATGTAAATGCCTCCATTCTGTGGGCTGTATGTTGATGATGATCACGTTAAAGAGTTGTGCAATATTTCAAAAGACAGGGTAAGAGAGTAATTATCGTATGTCAGCTAATAGAAAACCACTTTTCACATACTTTTATAACACTGAAGTTCGGTTAAAAGGCTTTTATCGCATTCAGAATATCAATTTTAATGGTTTAATGTCAGAAAGCCTGTTGTATGGACAGTACTATTTTTAATTAATTTATCCTGGAAATTTAGGGCTTCTTAAGCAATCAAAGACACAATAATATCTACATGAATTTAGGTGACTTACAATCTCCCACTGTTCTTATCAATCTTGCTAACAAGCTGATTAAATTATCACTGAATTGAGCTGAAATTTCGCCTGGATTACAAAGACGGTTGCAACACGTTTTAATCTTGATCCACTGCAAGCATGTTACCCTTGCACCAGTGAGTACCTGTAGCTGGAGGAGCCAGGTATACGTGTGCACCTATGAATAATCCCAGTTTCTTCACCATGGAGCAAAGTTGCATTCATTTCATATGGTTACAGATCCAGGCTCTATGTGCAAAATGTGATTTGCCTTTCAGTCATGACTTTACAGAAACCCAACTTCCAGACCAAGCAAATTTGCTGATCTTCTTACTGTTCAGTTGCCCGTGAAATCAGTCCTTAAATTCAGAAGAGTTTTTTACATTTTCCTCAGGATTTTCTTATTAGATTGTCAAGAAGTTGGCATGAAGCTGTTGATTTCAGATTGATGTGTACACATTGCACTGCGCATCTGTTCATTGAGGTGATGGTGATCACTACATTCCTGCTTAAACTCAAGATAACAGCAAAGTAATTCCCTTGCAGAAGTGAATGACTGGCATGGGGCCAGCCATAGCCTGTGCTATGGCTTTAATCTTTTTTGTTGTTTGCTTATTTTTTAGCTGTTCTAGGCCGTTCTTTTCAAAGTTGTGAGTCCCAAAAGCCAGAGAAAGTTGGGGGCTTAGGTCCAGAAAACTCACAGGTTCCCATGGCTCCTGGCAGGGAAATTCTGTGCACGCTTGAGATCCTGCCCGCAGTCAGCGGAGCTCCGCAGGGGCAGAGGGTTTGCCCATCCGCGTGCCGTGCCCTCCTTGCATCCCACCGCAGTGTGTCCCACAGTTATGCTCAGGAGGTCTGAAGAAATCTCATCCCAGATCTGCATGTTGCAGCCCATGCCTTGAACCCTTTTATTTTTTAACTTCTTTTGCTCCACTCTCAGCCCCACCTTTTCAAACCAAACGGAAACGCGCGCCTCCCGTGCAAGCCACTTGATCACTCTGCTGCCCTGACAAGTGACAGCCTTCAAATTCTGTCAGACCCCTGTTTCTGATGGACACAATGTTTGAGGATGGCTGTTAGGTTTATAAACTTAATTAAAAAGTAACTTCTCTAGCTGTTCAGAACAAACTGTTGAAGCACCTGCTAAAAGCATGTTCTGCTTACTTCTGTGTTGGTTTTTTTAAGGGAGTTTTGTTAGAGGGTTTATCTAATCTGACAATTAGTAGCTTCGTTAACTGTGCAACTATGAAAAATTCACATCAGTTTATAAATCGAAGCGTGGTGCCGGCATACCATCCCTGGAAGCTGGTTGCTAAGCAAGGTGAATAATGACTTGTCAAAAAGATCATTAGCATAATTGCCCAAGATAAGAAAGGCAAAAAGAAAAAAAGCCGACCTTCTTAGAGGCTGTAGTTTTTCAACAGGCTGCAAATATAATTATGTATCTGATGAGAGAGATTTCCCAGGTGACTGTCCTGAATATGTGGGGCACCTTTAAGACTGACTCCATTTGTGTGTGCTCTTCAACCAAAAGTTAACATGTACTAAAAATATATTTTCCCCTTAGAGTCTTAACCTGAAATAAATCTGCTGCTCTATCCGTAGCTCTGTATTTTTTGGGTATTTTATTATTTTAAAGAGCATCTGCTAGAATTGGATAACTCTCTCGAGGAGCTTTTTGGTGGCAACAGACCAGACTTTAACAGGCTGACTTCAGATACTCTTGCTTTCTGGTAGCCTCTTTTCCTGGTTCCCCACCTCTTTCTTCATCTCTTACCTGCTTCGATCGCTCATGCGAGTACCAAGGCAACGCATTAAAATTGCTCTGCGGCTCTGGATACCTGTTCTAGTGTTACGGATAGTTGTTGCGGAGGCACGGAGTCAAGTGGTTGGCCTGGGTGTATTCAGTTTGGCAAGTACAGCTTCAGTGCTTCTTTTACTGTTCATTGTGGCCTTACGGTGTGCATAAATGTATGTGCTTGAAGAAAAAACGATCTGTGTGTTGCTGGCTTGTGAAATGATGTAGAAACCCCAGTCATACGCTTCCTATAAAAATATTAATTGTAGTGGTTTAATTTACTATTTAACATCCTGTTTTGAGTAGCGCTTTAAACAAGGAAATGCTTTGTTATTGTTTGTTAAGGCTGTCCTCTTTTTCTTTCAAAACCACTTTCATAAAACCCCACCTTCGTGGTTGTATACTTAAGACTTTTTTTTCACTTGGGACATGTTGGCTTCTGGGAGAGATTCTAGTGCATTGAACAGCTGTTAAAATAACTTGTGTGAGTGAAATGCACTGTTCTGTGGCACGCAGAAAATGTATGCTGAACAGCATTTAAGTGGGAAACTATGTTTAGTGAAGGATGTGGGAAGGGAAGGACAGAGAGTGGCTTGTATTTGAAAGGTCCAGGTAACTTTTCAACTTGCTGCAGTTAAATTTACAGGTTTTAGAGTGTGAGTGGGGAGAGGGAAATATCATGGAAAGTGAAAGCACTGATTTCCTGGAATATGGAAGCTTTTGTCCTTCCTCCATCTTCTGAAATAATTGTGAATTCAAACTTATTTCACCTTTCTTCTGTTTATATAATGCACGTGTTTTGTGCGCGAGTAAGTAAATATTATTGTGTCTCAGTGGCTCCATGGCTTCTTGAAACCGTTTAATGCTGGGAAATATAAAGTGAAATACTGAATGTTGATTTGTTTGCAAACCTACTGTCATATTCAAAGCAGGGAGGAGGGGAGAAAGCCTGTTTCAGAGGCTGGCTAGCACACCACACAGCCTTCTGAAAACAGGCGTTTCTTTCACTTTCCATGAGCCACGAGCTAGTTCTTTTTATTGCTCTGCCAAGCTAGTTAGATTGATGTAGTCACTAAAATTGCAGTCCATTTTCTGGTATAAATCTTAGTAAAATATGATTCTAGATCCAGGGGACTATTCGCCCACATGCCATTATCATCCTCCCAAATACCAGCGGAATGGAGCTTTTACTCACCTATGAAGATGAAGGCATCTACATTGATATATACGGGCATTTCACAAAGGAAACTGTTTTACAGTGGGGAGAAATGCCAGCATCTGTAGGTATGTATGAAAAATAGCACTTTATTAAACGTAAGATTCTGCTGCATGAAGCCTGACTTCTTTATGAGGTTTGTATCCATATGAAAGTGGTTGTATGGCACATAAAGAAACTTCTGTGCAAACCAGATCTGTAAAGAGTAAACAGATTTATGTGTGTTTGTGTTAAGACAGCCAATGATTGCAATAGGGTCTTCACATTTGGATCAGAGTTTGTGTTCTTGTCACATTGTTTACTGCATCGTACCTTGACTACACAGCCAAACTGCACTGAGGATGCAGCTTACCATCAGTTTGCATGGACAGAATTATGTGAATTACAGAGGGGGGGGAAAAAGTGCTCGTTTCCTACTTTGATTGTTCATAGCCCACAGCATTTTATGTAAAAATTCACGACTATAGAGAGGTTGTTACTGAAGAGGTCTGTAACTGCTGTCAAATGGCCCCTCAATTTTATCACTTTAAATTCACAGTGCAGCCAGTCCAGGGTATTTCTAATAGATTCTCAATCTCTCCATGCTTGCAGTTGGCTTGGTAGGAGGAGATTCTGATTGTATTGCAGCCAGGACAGCTGTTTGTTTCACCTTCCCCAGAGGGCTTCAAGTTAACAGTGTGGGGAAAATCAAGAACACCACAGGCAGATTTTTATTATTTGTTGCTTTTATTTTCTGACTCAGTCCTGTTCCGCATCTTAAAACAAACATACCAACAAACAAAAAAAGCCCAAGACACTTACATTGTACAAAAGCGTATTATTAGATTGGCAGGAAGTGGATGCCACAGCAAAAAATTGAGGATGTTCACCTTTCTCCTTTTACTTCAACTGGGTTGTTTTAGTCCATTAAAATTAGTAGAATAACGCCCTTGAGTAAGTGCCAGGTTTGACATTTGTAGAGGGTATTCAACAGTATGAAGGGCAAGAAGCCCACCTCTGGAACACAAATCACTACAATACAACTTTTTTGCACTATTTCAATAAAATTCAGCAACAAAACTGCTTCAGTTTCAAAAAAAAAAGGTATAAGGTTATAAGCTAACTATATAGTGTTTCCTTCCCTTCACTGAATTAGCCCTATGTCCAATTTTCAGCCCATATTCAGAGTTACAGGAGGTAACAAAAATGTATCAAGTCAATTCTTCATTTTTTCATAGGAATATCTAGGGGTTTTTGATATGCTGAAATTTTACATCCCCTCTGAATTAATGTTAGAAACACCATAAGAAATAATCAATAATCAAAAAGCAATTACTCAGCCAGGGTAAGAAGAGTTCTGATGAGAAATACTGAATGTGATTGGAAGCTGCACTGACGGATGCTATCCGAAGGAGTCAGAAGCTTTCAAGAAGCATGTTGTTGTGGGATGAGCTTCCTTAGGCCTTACTAAAAGCAGCAAGCTTACTTACCATGAACACTTTCTTCAGACTGTAATGTCTTATCCACCTTATGGTGTGCATATAGGATACATGATTTTCATAAATATTTAAACTCTGCTTTGTTTTCCCACATGTACTTCATGGGTTAGAACTCCTCTTCTCTGCCTTGGGAAGAAACAATTTTAAAATCAGCAACATTTATATAGTGTCCTGCCAGAGATAAACCCTAATCTCATGCTTAATACCTTTTAAACCAGGATGTTATTTTTAACTATTACAGGCGTTTCTAGTTGTATTATTCCTACTATATGCCATGGCCTAAAGAGTCATTGTTACTAGATAATTAGTGTGTTTCAAAGACAGATGATATATAAGGAACAAAGGGCTTTCTTACATCATGCTTTTTAGAAAGGGGGATGTTGCATACATCTACAACTCCTACTTGAAAATTTGCAGTTTGTCTCACTGAGCACTGATTGCTCTCAAAGCTTTTTCAGTTAATCTAGATCAAGTTTGCAGGAATGCCTCAGACGTGGACCAGAGAAAGCTTAAGTCCTTCTTCCCAATGTTGCTGCGAGTACTGAATCATCAAAGTCACAGATATGAGATAGGTTTGTAAAGCATTCCTGTAGTCTGGAAATCACGCTGTCTTAACTTGAGTAAAAATTTCCTTGCACATACCCAGCTGGTATTGAAGTGAATAAAGTTTCACTACTTTGGACCAGTTGAATATCTGTGATCTTTTGTGCCAGTTAACTACTCTAATTTAAAACATCTTTCAGTATACATCTGGCTAGGCATGATATTCTCAATTTCTCAAGGCTGATTACATCTTAATAGAAGGAATGCCATTTGCACATTCGCCTTTCCACGTGCTCGCGCAGCTGTTTCTCCTGTTCTTCAGCACACCACTATGATAATCATTTGTGTGGAAAGCTAGCAGTACGAAATTGTCTAAGCATTCCTGTTACAGTATTTTAGGGCAGTTAAATAGGAAGAGGACGGAGAAGATGCCTCTGAGGGTGGGATCCTGTCTGGTGAATTTTAATATATAGGAATCTTGTCTATGTGAATAGTTTAGGTTTTCTCTGTAGTCAGTCTAGAGAAATGGGCACCACCAGATGGGAAGGTGGTGCCCATCCAGGGACAGGTAGCTAGGGCGGTTATAATGAAACATCCTGCTGAGGAGGCAGAGGGCGAGTTAGATGAAATGTTTTGGATGGTAAGGTTAGGAGAGCTGAATAAACAGCTAGTTCTTTGTAGAACTTCTCCCAGTGCTCAAAAAGCAAGACTGTAGGTTTTCTCTGGAAGGAAAGGTGTCTGTCTCCATCCATCTGTCTCTTTCGTTGTTTATACTTCTGCAGATTCCACAGCTGAAGGGAGGCAGTCTCCAAACAGCCCCTCTCAGTTGTCATTTGAAAACTTTCCAATATGTTGGCTTGAGAACCCTTGCGTTTCTGCTGCTGCTGCAGCACTTCTGGTATCTCAGAAATTGATTTTTTTGGAACAGAAATTGTCAGTCTTTGTGATGTGGTACAAGATTAATTTGACTTCTGATTGGAATCACATTTCCTCTAAAAAAAAATTAACCCAACCTATAACTCAACACAAAACTCGAACTTTAAACAAAGAGCTCTCTTAACTATTATTTTAATAATTCTTTCCCACTAGCTCCTATTAATTTTCTCTATCCTTTGAAATTCTTGGCCCCAGACAAAAACATTATCTGTTATGAGAGAAATGTGAATAACCCTGTTATTTGCATGACCAAACTTGGGATTTCTTATGAAACTTTCAAGTTCCCCCTATTTTCCTGGAATTTCCAGACCCGTTTCAGAACACCTAAAGTCTCTATGAGCTTATCTCAAAATTTTCCCTCTGTTTCAGAGATAGAAGGGTCTTGTGTTAACTTCAGGGTGCTCTCTAGTCATCCTTTGCTCATTTCTTGATTTCTTCAAACAATTATTTTGAAAGAAAACTTTTGTAATTGGTAAGAATATCTTGACTACAAAAATAAAAAATAGTTTTATTATAATTGATGGATTTAGGGCAGGGAATCTAAATGTAGCTTATTCTCGTATTCTTTAAGTTGGGACCTCTGTGACCGACCTGTTAATAAGAAATTGGAGAGAGGAAACTCAAATCCTGTGGGAAATTAAAATTGTAGAAGTACTCTGTTTAATCTGAAAGATATTTCACATATGTAGGGCTAAATACAAATATAGCTGTAATATTTTCTTTCTATAAAACAGGATTAAAAAAGGGCTTAAGAAACATGAAGTTAATAAGATTTGGGAGCACTTTTGCCCTTTTGTGTGAGTAATGAATTATTTACAGTATGTAGTCTCAGAGGGCTGGCACAAAACTGGATATTCCCAGAGTGGGAAACCAATAAAAGTCCTTATTTCCTTTGCCGTGTTACATTTAGAAGCAAAAAGGATGTTACATAGAGAAAGGGACAGCATTACGAAAAGGTGGTTGAATTACTGCTTCAGTGCTCTATCAACATACCCACTGGTTCTTGAAACAGTTGGTGTCCAGCCCATGCACAGAAAATGCCTGCTTGTATCTGAATGACTCTTGTCAGATAGATCTCCTGCGCACTTCTTCCCCAAGGAAACCGCAAAAAGCATTCAAACAAGCAAAACCAGATACGTTTCTGGGTTGGGTTATCAGTTCTACTGGAATACTTACAAAAGAGTGAGCAACAACTGTAAGCAGAGAAGCTTTGGAACAGAGATGCATAGAAATGTACATGTGTAGGGGGAAAAAAAATATTTAGTCAGAAATTTATTCCTAGCTTGCTTGGGGTGATTAGGGGACTGTATGTCTTAGCCCTTTGTCCAGTGCAATCTGACCAAAACATACAGCAGAAAAACACTTGCCTTCTATGGCCAATTTCTTAATTTGTCCCATTTGTGACTTTATTCAGCCTTAGATTTCTTTTCCTTCTTGATTTTGACTCTCTAGCCGCTCTCATTTAGTAAAAGTTCTCCACAGCTGTGACTGGAGGAAGAAAAATACCCACTTCTATCCAGGTGACATAAATAATAGCAGTAAATCTATTAAACACAATTGCACAAGAGAAGTTACCAACTTCTTTCTCGGTTTCCCTACCCAAAATTGCTTAACTTTGGGGGCAGTAAGTTTTAAAGCATGGGCGACAGACAGAAGTACATGCAAGCAGCTAATTAGTCCCTAATCAGTGATCAGCAGCATCGCTGGAGAGCTCAAGGCTGGGTTTCAGTGGGAACAAGCTTTGCTGCATCACAGGACGCTGTTGATATCTCTGTGGGTTATTTCCTACATCTCCCTTCCATTTCTCTAAAAATAAATGAATAAACATGCTTTCCCCAAAGAGTGGGGAACCAATAAAACTCCTGATTTCATAGAGCATACTGGGATTGATTAAAGGGCCAAAGAAGGGTTCTGTAGAAGTGTACTCAGTTTTAAGAGCTTAGCTAAAAAGTAAAACTACTAAACAAAAAATTGGTTCTGTTTTACCTCAAACCAGGACAGTTCTCTCATAGCTGGTGTTCTTTTTTGTCACAAAGTCATCACTGGATATTCTCCTCTTAATGTTCGTGCCCAGCTGCATACTTGCCTGAAGCAATTTTCTCAAACGTGTATACAAAAGAAAAATTCATTAGCTTTTTTGCATTGAATTTCACCTATGCACATATTGCCTCCAAAAAGGAATTCAGTAAAGCAGCGTACACCATCTTTTACCCTCCAAAATGGAGTCTGATCTGGTGACTTGGCCACGCAAAAGTGGGTCAGACTCTTTTAATTCATGTTCAGTTTGTTCATTTCAAACTTGGTTTACCTGGAATCAGTTGCCTGGGGAATTTTTGGAGTCTCCATCACTAGAGGCCTTTAAGGTCAGGTTAGACAAACAACTGTCAGAAGTGATACTGATGTGGCACAGAAATATGGATGGAAGAGAAGGTACATTAAGGTACATCCTGTCCTATTTCTGTACCACTAATCAGAAAATTGTATATTTTGCTAAAAGGTGGCTTGATTCTCCTCTCATAAAGGGGTCAATTTGGAATAAATGCTTAGGGCAGTGAGCCAAATTCAGTACATCAGATCAGAAAAGGGATTTTTGAAGGGAAAAAGTTTAAAAAAGAAACGGTTAAGAAGGGAAGTGAGATTGTAGCAGTACCTGGGTTCTGTGCTACGAAGTGCAATTGTCTCATTCAGACTGAGTATGCTACGGGTGGGAGACTGAGATCATTAGCTCATGTCAGTGACACTTCATAGAAGTTAATGGATCCAATATGGCTCAGTAATTTCTTTTGCTTTTCCTGTCTCCCTCAACCATTTCCCCTTGAAGCAGTCAGTTCCCTCTACTCAACTTCATGTGTAAACAGGAAATACCAAGTCTTGCCCCAGGTTTCGAGCGTTGCTAATGCTTTCGCGATGTTAAGAAACTGATTTTGAGCGCACTTCGCTATACTAACTTTATGGCATATATTCTTTGATGTCTGGGGAGTCATGCTGGTGTAAACGGTGTAGCAAGAACCACAGCTCATGCACAAGTGTAGATCTTTTAAGATACGCAGTAATCTGGGTGAAGCAGGGGAGCTTCAGGTAACTGTGGATAACTTTGTTCCAGTACGTTAAGCAATATTGGCTCATCAGTCTGAGTCACTGTGTGCCTTTTCTGCTGAGCTACTGTCCAAAGGATCAGAGTGGCTGTCTTAAGTGTAGGGTTGCTAGAAACCAGTACAATCTTGGATTGTGTGTAATATAAACACCCTTGTATGTTGCCAGCTGGAAGCACAAGATATTTTTATCTAAAGCTTGTTGAGGTGGAAAGTGGACTCAAAATAACTATTCTTAAATTGCTCATGGATAGGAGCTTTTGTTCCAGAATAAGACAACTTCATTCTGAGTATCTAATCTGCTCTCAATTCATTTCACATGAAACACGTGTAAGTGCTGTCACATGGGAAGATTAGCAAGACTTAGTACTGGCCTTTGAATTCACAGCCTGCTATCTTCCAAATTAATTTCCATGTGTACATAAATCCTTATAACTGGACAATCGCACAAATGGTATATTGGGGCCTTTTTGTTGGCATGTTATTCCACAGATGCAATTGGAGAAAGAACTTTTTGATTCTGCTATAAGAATGACTTTTGTGCTACTTGTACTTCAACTGAAATTTGCCATTGTCACTTGACAAGTTCTCAGTTTATTGGCCGGCCAGCAGAGAATCAACGGCTGAACTTAGTGTATCTGTTTTATTATGTTCTTATTGTAATACTGCTTGGAGATTAGGTCCCTTCTGAACATAGCAGTAGTGGTCAAGTCATCCAGGGCTTTCTATCCTGGATCACCTAGAGGTTGCAACAGAGCCTAATTAAGCTGTTACTGAGAGCTGCAAGGATGCTATCAAATTGAAATCTGCCAAAGGCAGATTAGCTGGATACAGCTGATACAGACATAGCATATCGACAACTTGAGTGCACATTTCTTGTAGTGGAAAGGAATCCACTTATCTTATGAGTGGATTGGGTCTTTGTTGCTGGACCTATATGACCTAAACAGTATAGCCACAGAATGCTTTCATGCTGTTTATGTGTATGTGCCTGCCTCGCTGTTCCACTCCCCAGAACCATAGTGTGCCTCTCTTCCTGTTGTGTTCAAAAGCAAAATTTGAAAAGGTTAATATAGTGTCAGTTGTTAGAAAAAATGGCAAATGTCTGAGTACTGTATGATTTTTATGTTCTTCACTTTATGTGTGGTCTGGGACAACCTTTTTAGATACTAACAGCACATTGCATGGGTGCTGCCCAGGTGCTCATCGTGCTACTGCTGCAGTGATTCAGAAATGTTAATGACAGTCTTCCTTGCAGCCTACAGCAGTACTGCCCTGTTGCACAGCTTAGGAACTGAAGCATAAAGAATCATATTTAAAAATGTATTGATTTCAGGTCTTTGATTTTTAGAAAATACCCCTCCCCCCTTCTCCTCTCCCACTTACCCTCGTACGCTCGCTGCTGGTTTGCTTTTCAAACAGGATGGTTTCTTCTACTTTCCACACGACTGGGATACTGGGAAAGAATTTTCTTGCTCTCAGCTCTAGTGGCAGGGAAACCTTCAGTGTGCACAAAGAATATCTGAAAGGAAAATATACTAAACGGATTTAGGGAAATTTGTAGGCTTTGAGGGAATTAAAATCACAACATTGTAGGCAAACCACACATGTTTCCAAGGAGGTAAAATTTTCATGTAGTTGTTCTGACAAGAATTACAAAGCAAGGATTCCAATTTAATATTAAATCAACAGCTGATAAAAGAAGGAAATACACCCACTCAGGGATATTGTCTTTATTTTCTGCTGTCCTTCTAAAGTAGAATCGCAGACTGTTGCTTCCTATATCACTGTGTACTGAAAGCTTAATTTTTAGTCAAAATTCCAAATCACCGTGGAAAGTTTTGAGGAACAGACATTGCTTGTACTAGTAATGTAGGGCAGGCAAGCACTGTCCACTGAAGCTAAAAACCAAATGCACGCATTCTCTCCAGATCATTTCAGAGCACCAGAATTCTCAGACTAATGAAATAACAGCTCATAGTTGAGCAAGAAGAACAGTTTCTGAGCATTGACTATCAACAGAGCATAACTAATGTGTTTTTACCTTGGAAGCCCATACATGCACTAGTCGGAGGGCTTTCATTGAAACTGTGCCTAATTAGAAATCTGTGGTGTTAACTCCTTCATCACTATTCTGACTTCTCATCTGACTTCTTATCTAATTGCCAGATTTAAACGGAGTAACATAGTAAGCTTCCACAGTGCTAGGGTATTTTCCTTTGCTTTTGGAGATACTGCATGTAAATAGTGATGGGAAGACAATAGATAAGGACACCAAATTAACCATGGCATAGTCTCAGATTCAAAAGTATTTAGGTTTCAGACTAAGCCGAACTCCATAATAAATACAAACCCAACTTCAAAATGGGAGGGTATAGAGAAGACAGTCAAGACTTGGACGTGTACAGTGAAGGGATGGGAGGCAAAATGGGCACAAGTTGCACCAAGAGAAATTCCAATTAGGTATTAGGAAGAAATTTTTAACCTTGAAAGTAGTGATGCATTGCAACAGAGGATCAGAGAGGTTGTGAAATACCCATCAAAACATGCCTGGGCAAGTTCACAAGTAACCTTGTCTAATTTGGCCCTGCTTTGGGGGCGGGTTGTGAAATATCCATCAAAACATGTCTGGGCAAGTTCGTGAGTAACCTTGTCTAATTTGGCCCTGCTTTGGCCTCCTTCAGAGGTTTCCTCTGAAATTTTGTGATTCTAAAATATACAATAGTAGCATACTTAAGATTTATGTCTAGAGTCCAAAATAAGTTTGAGAGGAGAAACTGAAATTTAGTAACCTTTAGTTCCCAAGGCTGTTTGTGTAAACTGAAAATACAAATAATTCAGAATATATTGTTATCAGAGAGAAATGCTTCAGATCCATATTGACATAAATGAGGCAAGAATCAGTCTTTCACCTGTTAAATAGTGTTAAATCTTTTTTTTTTTCTTTTAGCTTACCTTCAATCTAATCAGGTCATGGGCTGGGGAGAGAAGGCGATTGAATTACGCTCTGTGGAAACAGGAAATCTGGAAGGAGTATTTATGCACAAGAAAGCACAGAAGCTAAAATTTCTATGTGAAAGAAATGACAAGGTAAAGAGATGACTACAGTGTGGTGATTAAGCAAAAATTAATAATAGTTGACTATGACACTAAGACCATTTAATTTTTGTAACTTTGTTTTTACACTGGTTATTTCTTACCTTAGTGTAACTTCCCCATTCAAAGCAAATATAGTCACTGACCCCACAAAGCACTCACTATGGATATTCCACGCTTTCACACCACCCTACTTTAGCCAGCTCTGTTCTAACTCCTATTCCACACAGCCTTAACTGATATCAGAGCTGATAACAAGTACAGATGTTGCTAACTGGCCAGACTCCAGCACAACAGGTGGAGTGGGGAGGGCTAGCGAGTCAGCCCTGATAGTGCCCAGCTACAGGACTGCCTCTCGTGGGCTACTGAAATTACAGGCAATTCAGAGCAGCCATCATGGAAAAAAAAACCCAATGCTCTCATATTTGAGATACTGCAGACACTAGAGTATGGATAACCAAGTATGATTTCTTGCATATAGCAGTTCTTCATAAATGTTCTGTGAAACCTTCTTAGTCACACTGACATATTTAGAAAATTGGGGCCCCAAAACTATTTAGCTTGCTTAATTATTTTAAAATGTTCACTTGTGTCTTTCTAAATAGGAAAAAAAATAGACCAAAAAATATATCCCAGTTGTACCACAAGCACAGTTTCACTTTTAAAAGTTTCTCATGGGATTAAAACTGAATTGTGACCTACATATCCTTGTATTTGGGACCGTGGCATTCTCTCAGATTTCCTGCATAGGTAAAAATATTGTCATAAATGTAAACTGACATTAGCATTTTTTTATATTTTTTTTCTTCCTTTCAAGGTGTTCTTTGCGTCTGTACAGTCAGGAGGCAGCAGTCAAATATACTTTATGACTCTTGGTCAAAATGCACTATTCAACTGGTAAATCACATCAAAATGAAGGATGCTTTGAAATTCCCTGTAGGTAGCAGTGTAAAATGCTTGGAGGTAATATACACAGATTTGCACTTCTTACCTGCAAAAAATTTGTCGCTACTAACTTATCAAAGTTTATATTCATTCAGTTTGGAAAGAATTCCATTTTCCTGTCAAAGTATTGCAAACATGTTTAGTTTGTCTTCTAAAATATGTTGCAAACCAAGATTGTACTCACAGTGTTAGGAGAGAACAACTTTAATGAAGAATGTAGCCAATATAAGAAGCTCCTGTACTCTGAAAGGTGTACAGTTTGATTTTCACAGATGATGTAATGTTATTATCTTGAACTGAAGTCTCTTTCTTTTTTGGACAGCAACATCTGCAGGTAGATATAAAAACACAAACAAGTTAGGTGGCAAAGCTATTTTGAATTGAGTTTTGGCTTGTTTTGAATTTTAAGCAAGCTGTTACTGTTCCACCAAGGCGCGCTTGTCCAAGCCTTAGTGAAAGAGCAGCTCTTGATGATGGGGCCTAACACAGATTGGGGTGCTCAAGGGTTCGTATCTTGTGTTAGGTAGACAGGTGCATTTCACTGCAAAGCTGTAAAAGCGGCAACTTCTAGACACATGCCCTGTCTGGTAGATTTTACAAAATGCAGGGGACAGACTTCGTGTTTCTCTCAGGGCTGGATGCCTGAGCCCATAGACACAGTTACTGTAGAATGTATTTGTAAAAATAGTTTAAATAGTAGTTTGTTGAAATCATATACGCATAAAGAAAGCATTGTGGACCTGAACCTGTAATTTCAAAAATGGGACCCACGCTCATGAGAGTTGATTTAAAGGCACTACCCATGTATATAAGGGCACGGGATGACGCACCTTCTTTTCTTCCCTTCTTGCTCTTTCAGCATCAAGTCTTCATGTATTTGTGTGTAAATATAATCTTTCCACAACGGATGTTAAGATTAACAAATGTATTCTTAATATAGTTATGAAAAATACCCAAAGAGTTAATCTATTATAAATAGAAAATATAAATAATTTCAGGTGCTTTCTACGCTAATTACATCTAAATAAAGCTGCATCCACTAGTGTTATTGGTGCCAGTGTTTCTGCATAAACTCTGTTCTCAGGGGCTTGTAACTTGGCCATAAAACTATACAGATATAATATATATATACTATATATAATCATATACTATGATTAAATTGTAGGGTTTAATGCAATCCTCATTTAGCTGATTTTGGATGTGCTTTGAAAATGTAAAGCATCAAATGTAATACAAAAGAGCTCATTCCAGACATGATACATTATGGATGACGCTGTAGGCAAAAGTGAAATCGCTAGCTACAGTGTTTGAAAATAGGTATTTTTTTACTTGAAATATGTGATACTGAAAGGTGCAGGGAAAGTGTGTTGGAATATCTGGTCGTCTACCTCAAGGATGATGATTCAAAGTTGACTAAGAAGGGGAGGAATAAAGTTGTTAAAACTGGTAGCTGTTTTGTACAGTATGTCAGTTTAAGTTAGCGTTAGCAGTCACGCTGTGACTGACAGGTGCTCAGATGGTATCCCTGTATATGTCAGCAGAGAATCAAACTAGGGGCTGATCCCCCTTCCCCGTGTTGGCATCTCCACTGCTTGCAGGCAGATCAGAGATGCCTACACTGTTGCTGTCTATGTTCTTTGGCTATGTGGAGGACTGCACTTTCCAAAGTTATTAACCTAGCACTTTTCACGAGAACTAGCTTATCTCAAAATGTATAGTGTTTTTTATGAAGTATTTTCCTTTTAAATGTTTTAACTTACAGAAAAATAAGCCTAAGGCCATACTAAAAAATATGTGCAGTTAAATACTCAAAGTGGTTCTTAATGTATGCAAGTAATCAGCTTGTGTGCAGACTTAAAATCTGAACGGTATTCCGTGCTCGGGCAGAGCTGCGTGAAAACAGGTGGTCTCCGTCTATTTGTGGTAACGTTCCTACCTGTTGCCAATGTTAGGACCGGGGCAGATGAGCAAAACATGCCTTGGCTCCCTATGCTACTGAACACTGGGCTTGTTTTGTTCAACTTCCAACAAAAAAACCCCCAAAAACCAAAAAAACCCAAACCTGTAACATAAACAGAGATGAAAGTTACAATTACAGGCAAAAAATAATTTGCAGACAATCAGAAATACAACTTACTTTTGACTTAAGATAAAAAGTCTAAGAGACTGTGAAGAAAGAACAGCTTTCATTGTGTACCCAGTAGGTGTGCAAAACTTGCTTGCAAAACTGCTTGTGCTATAAGCAATCACTGATCCAGGCTGCCTATAATATTTTTTTAAAGTGCGCTTGTCTCAGCAGCCTCTGCATTACATGGGATGTATGTGAATTTTTTTCCCTCTCCCATTTTGGTGTCAACAGGTAGGAGGCAGATTTTTCCTGATGCTAGGCACTAGTTAAAAGGAATTTAGCAGAGAACAGTGGGAATTTAGAACAATCCATATCAATAGATTAAAGAAGCAAACATGATCAAACTTGTTTAATGTTATTGTAACGGAAAAGTGTGATAGTGAGTTCACACACTGTAAAGACGTTTATCTCCATACCAAGAGGGGAAAAAAAGCACAAGTTCAAGAGAGGTTTTAATTTTTCATTCTGTTTCCTTCTATTAGCTCTTTCCTTTCCAGCTATGATTCAAGGCAGTAGGTTGGATTTTCTTCTGACACTTTGCATGTAAAACCATTGGAATTATTGGAGTTACATCCATGTGTAAATACGGAAAGAATGAGGCCCTTAGAGGTGAATGCTTTTAAAGGATTTAAAGTGGTATTGCAAATGGTCATAGCAACTGGATGCAACAGGGAGAAGATTGTGGCATTTTCTCCTCATCAAGAGAAAATCAGAATGGTTGAAGATGAGAAAGAGCCCAGAGATGTTGAGAAGAGTAACAGAAGAGAGTCGAAGTGATTGAAGAGGCGGGAAAAGCTGAAGAAAATAAACAGGAGTAGCCAAAGGGGAGGGAGTGGATGTCTGGAACAGTGTAGTGTTGTAGAAGGAATAAAAAAAGGTTAAGAGATATTAAGGAAAAGAAAGTAACCAAAGAAATGGAAAGGTATCTGGAGTGACTGGGTGGTCTGAACACTGAGAGTGTGTTCCGAGTAACTGTTCACCTCAAAGTAGAAGTTCAAAGGCTGGAAGAAAAAAAAATTCCAGAGACCCAAGTTTAGCCTGGCATAAATTTAACTATGCAAAATGTGTATCAGATTTGTAGTTTCATTTTGTGAGGTGTTTCTCTAGCTGTACCCTTTCACTAACTTTTAAAACCAAGGAGTGAACTGCTTAACAGCGTTTTTGTAGTGATGTCACTTTGATGTGAACAAATGCTATAGGGGCAGAGGCGCGTAACTTTAAGGACCCATGTCAGTAATTCTTTGGTACATGCAGTATCCTAATGGCAGGTGGTGCTCCTAACGTTATATTTGCCAAACAAGATTGCGCTAATACTGCAGCAAGATAGTATTGTATGTACCTGCTTTCATTTTAGGAATGGTGAACTCTATTCTGCAGCCTGAACCTTGACACATGACTTTAAAACCTGCGAACAACGCAAGCTATGTACTGTACATTATGTATTGTTCCCTAATGTTGAAATTGTACAACCGAAGCAGTAATAAAAAAATACTCTGAAAAATCAAAACTAGTATTGTGCATGTAAAAGTCCATTATATTAGCATATGCTACTGTAAAAATCATAGAAAGCTTTGTTACTGTTACAGTATCCCTAGGGAAACACCTACATCTGCCTATAGCGACAAAATGAATATATTTCCTTGCAGTAGATAAAGATGCTGAGGTGACAGTGTAAGAGTTCAGCCTAGACAGAATGCCAGTAAGGGTGACAGCTGGCACCGTGCTATGCGTGCTGCTAATGAGCTTCACAAGCGAATTTCTGTGCTTCTGCCTTTCTTTTTACACAAATACCCAGTGGGATGAGGGCAGTGGAACTAGAGCAAAATTGAGAGCTTGCAATAGGAAAAACTAAAATATCTTCTTTAATTTTACAATTATTTGCCAAACAGCAGAGCTAGGCAGTAAGATACACTACAAACACAATGCGAGTTACATAATATATCAAACAAACTATAAATAGCTTTGTATTATCTATTGCTATTGGAGCTTAGATGAAATGGCATTTTAATTTTATCTTTGTTTTATATTTAAAAGTAGTTTGTTTCAAGGTACCAAATTGCTCTGGAGTGAACTTTTTTCTCCAAAGACCATCGTAAAAGCCAGCTTACAAATTCAGTTCCGTGTTTCGACAGCTGTATTTAATTTAAATGAAACATAAGCAAACCTGCAATCTATATTAAAGACTTCTATATATTCTAAAACCTGCACAGTAAATCAAGGTTCCACATAAAAGTGTAGATCTTCCTGCTGATAGCCCACTACTTACTTAAACTGCTCCTCAAAGTGGTAGAGCTGATTCAAGGGCAAGAGGATGTCTGCTGGGTAATCACCTCAAATGTTATTTTAGCATTACTTAATCGCTTCCTGTTATTGTCTAGGTTGATTTAACAAAAGCCCCTAGAAGATAATGGTGAAATGTAGTAGAAAGGCTTTTCCATTTTTGTCTTCAAAACACTTTGTGGCAAACTGTGGTTTACAGTAAGCTCTATAATTTTGCATAATAGCTTTTTTTTTATTCTACAGCATCACCTTTTATTCTTTTGTGCCTTTAATTTCTCCAACATATATTAAATCTAATGTTTAACAGAATGTAATAATGTCCTCCTATTCTGCATATCCCATTCCTCGCTGGCATGGCTATAGAGGCTAACTGCTGGTTTTTTTAAGGTGTGTTGTACATAAAAACTGAGATACTTGGCTGCTAATTATGTCTGAGAATTTGAGACTATGTATTGACTCACCAGAGGTCAATACTGGTACAGTTCAGCATGCTTAGCTGTAGGTATATGAAAAACCGTATTGTCTTCAATAGCTTCTTGCATGCCCCTATGGAACAGGCTCAACATAACACACCAAGCTCTTAGTTTTTGTGATTCTGATACCATTCATTACTGATTCTCCAAATGTTTCTAAACTTACAGCTTCTAATGCAATCACATCTGTTACACTGGTCAGGTATGGCAGGGAAATCACATCTGGAGGAATTCACAGACGTAACCAGTCATTAAAACATGCCCTTGACATGTCATCAGCAAAAGAGATTTATCCACTTACAGTTTTGAAATTGGTATGTTAGCTAGACCTCTGCTGGTGAGAAAGAATGGAACAGGAACAAGTTCCTATGAGGGAACTATCTTGTATTTGGAACTGCAATGCATACAAATTTATCCAAAATTATAAAGTATTAACACTCCTATCAGTCCACTATCACTCCACAAAAGCTTCAGCTTCATAGATTTCATGACTGAAACCACAGTGACTTACAATAATAAAAAAACCTGACAACAAATGTACATGTAACAATTACCTCTCCTATAAATAAAATAAGTTTCTTCTGCAAGTCCTATCACAAGCAAGACAAAAGTGGAGAGAGGCTGAGAACAGTCTACAGATTTTCTCATTATACCTACAGATTCATTTAATAGCTGAAAAAAAGTCTACACCACAGCTCTCCAGGTAAGGCTTTTAAGTGATGTGAAATCATATCCTGTGCAACCTCAGTAAAAAGGCATTTGGGTCATGTTCATTTTTTTTTTAAATCATAAATACCATTTTATCAGTCCACACAACAGATCATGTGCTTACTGGGGAATAAAAAAAAAAGCATATTGAAGTTTTACTCAATATCTTGGCTTCAACACAAACATCAAGAATGACTGATTTGTTTTAAATTTTCCCACTAAGTGCACTGTTACATAAAATCCATAAACTCATACTATTCCTAGGGCCATCTAAAGGCCAGAAAAGACTTGGGTTTTTTATACCCCCTTGTCTAGTTTCTCAGTCTGTTTTAAATGCTTCAAGCAACAGTTTTCCAATTTCCCTAAGACAAATGCTCCACAGTGGCAAAGCCAGAAGACTAAGAATACAATCATGCTCAGGCTGTGAGCTCGGAGAACTGCTTCTGGGCCAATGCGTGACACAGCTCTGCCTAAGCTGCAGCCCCATTTCGGTCTTCTGGATTTCCAAAGGCTATCTGGACCAGTGACACTAAAAATACTGGAAATTGCTTCTCCTCTTCCTCTTCCTGCCCTTTTATCTTTACCCCTCTCTCCTCACTCTGTCCTGCCACTTTATAGTCTAATATTTCCTTTGATAGAAAAAAAAATATATACTAGCAAGTGTTAATAAAGTATTAAATACAAAGTTCTTAATCCCCAGAAGTTTCATTAATATCATAAGCGATCATGGTATCATAAAGAAAAGGATGATCTTGACAGTAGCAGTGTGATAAAAATCAATAATAAAATAAAAAAGGTCACACACTTAGGGACCACTAGAAAGAATTTCTCCAAATAGATAGCAATTCAACCATTGCAGTTGGAAACAACAGAGAAAGACACAGTAGACTTTTTCAATGGCAGGAAGATTGTGATTACCAACATGCTGCAACTATGAAAAAAGATAAATACAAGTTTAGAAGCCAGCATGAGACACCTCCATTACAACTCAGAACATATTCATCTTTAGGTAGAAGCAATAATGAGTATTATGCATCCACTTAAAATGGAATCAGGAACAGGTGCAGCAGATAGTCCTTAACGGGATGCAGGGAATAAAGAGCCTATTTCATACAATCATAGAATGGTTTGGGTTGGAAGGGACCTTAAAGATCATCTAGTTCCATAGTTCCAGTCCCCTGCCATGGGCAGGGACGCCTCCCGCTAGACCAGGTTGCTCAAAGCCCCATCCAGCCCGGCCTTGAATGCTTCCAGTCATGGGGCATCCACAACTTCCCTGGGCAACCTGTGCCAGTGTCTCATCACCCTCATAGTAAAGAATCTCTTCCTAGTATCTAATCTAAATCTCCCCTCTTTCAGTTTAAAACTGTTACCCCCTGTCCTATCACTACACTCCCTGACAAAAAGTCCCTCTCCATCTTTCCTGTAGGCTCCCTTTAAGTACTGGAAAGCTGCTATAAGGTCTCCCCAGAGCCTTCTCTTCTCCAGGCTGAACAATCCCAACTCTCTCAGCCTGTCCTCATACAGTTGGCTTTCTGAGCTGAGCGTGCATGTTGCCGGCTCATGTCCAGCTTTTCATCCACCAGTACCCTGAAGACCTCTCGGCAGGGCTGCTCTCAATCCATTCTCCACCCAGCCTGTATTTGTGCTTGGGATTCCCCCGACACAGGTGCAGGACCTTGCACTTGGCCTTGTTGAACTTCACGAGGTTTGCGCAGGCCGACCTCTCAAGCCCATCGAAGTCCCTTTGGATGGCATTTCTCCCCTCCAGCATGTTGACTGGTCCACACAGCTTGGTGTCATCCTAACTCCTCTTGTTTATTCCCCATGCTGTGTGAGTTTGCATAGCAGCATTTACGTTGGGCTCTGATAGGCTCAAGATGACTTGCTGGCTGGAGTGGCTGCAATTCTTTTATGCTGCACTCCAGGTGCTCAACTGCTGACCTGTGACCCTTCTTCAGGCTCTGGGCATCTATTGCTGGCACTGGCATCAAACTGGTAGGAGTGGGGTGGACTGACACAACTTCAGTTTAAAGCCCTCTTCACCAGCTTGGCAAGCCATGACCGAAGATGCTCCTCCCCTTGGCTGACAGACAGACCCCATCAGACCTCATTTCTCAAAGCGAGTCCCGTGGTCCCAGAAGCTGAACTCCTAACTGTGGTACCAGTCCTGTAACCATTTGTTGATTCACCAGATTTTTGTTTGTTATTTGTTTATTTTGTTTTTATTTGTTACGCAGGAGGCTGGCAGGCCTGGCTGCTGTGCTGTACCCCACCGACGCCGAGCCAGGGGCACCCCACGGGCTCTCCACAAGACAAGGGTGGGCTGCTGGTCAGCACCTCAGCGGACATACAAACGGCCTTTCTGTGCCGTAGCCCCCCGACTCGGTTTCTAACGGTATCTAGGTGCCAGCCTACGGGCGGAACAAGCCCTGGGGTACCCCCGAAGCGGGGCGGTGCCAGCCACCGCCTCGGGAACCCCTTACTCTCCGCCGCTACCGCCTATTTATCGCCGGCTGCTCCTCCCACCGCTTCCCCGGGGCCTTCTGCTTCC
>VYZM01015727.1:127813-173402 GCA_013398915.1 Dromas ardeola | reverse complement strand
GCCCCCACCGCCCGCCGCCCCTCCGCGGCGAGAAGAAACATTACCTGCCGCTGTGGAACAACGAGGATCCGTACGGGGACATGTGGGTGGCGGACAAGCCCCAGGCGCAGGTGGACGTCGACGGTAAGTGGGGAGGAGGCGGGTGGAGGGGAAGGGACAACCGGCCTGGGGGCAGCCGGGCGCCCTAGGGAGGCCTGGGCTGCTGGAGGCCTCGAAAGCGCCCGCAGAGGTGAGAGGGTGCGGGTGCTTGTGTTGCTTGTGCAGCTGGGCCGAGCTCCCTGGTCAGAAGTGACCCTGCAGTTGCATTAGGCGCCAGTATGAATGTGCCATATGTATCACAGTTTATACGTTTGTGTTACTTTGAGAGGATTTTTTAAAACTTCACGAAGCGTTGGCTGAAAATACATAGCTGTGGTGGTTGCGCCCAGTCTTTTGAGTTGTCAATCATAGAATTGTTATGGTTGGAAGACACCTTTAAGATCATCAAGTCCAACCGTTAACCTAGCACTGCCAAGCTATCACTAAACCATGTCCCTCAGCGCCACGTCTACACGTGTTTTAAATACCTCCAGGGATGGTGACTCAGCCACCCCCTGGGCAGCCTGTTCCGATGCTTGACAACCCTTTCAGTGAAGAAGTTTTTCCTAATGTCACATCTAAACCTCCCCTGGAGCAACTTGAGGTCGTTTTATCTTGATCTGTCACCTGTTACTTGGGAAAAGAGACCAACCTGCACCTCGCTACAACCTCCTTTCAGGTGGTTGTAGAGAGCAATAAAGTCTCCTCTGCTCACACAAAAACATCCGTTCCAGTAGTAGCCTCTTGGCTAGTCTGTGGGACTGGGTGCACCTGGAAGCTGCCACCCAAAATGCGGCCAGTGCTAAGGGACTCGGGTCAGTCCATGAAGCCTGGTGAGGAGGGAAGTATAAGTGGGACTTCCACAAGTGTGGTGCCCAATTAGATTAACGCCTGTGTCTTTCATAGTAGCTCTTCTGTTCATCTGTCAACGCTTGTGTATCATTTTAAATTAAATTTTCAATTTTCAATTAAAAACCAAAGATATGCTGTGTGCTGATAGCTCAGAGCAGGATTTCATGGTGAATAATGTCAGTAAATGAGCCTTTTTAAATGTTAGAAACATTAAAAAAATACATGCGGCATCCTGGTCTGTGTACTTTACTCCTGAAAACTTAAATATTCAGTCATCAATGCTCTTTTTTGGTCTCTTTTTCTTTAACCTTAGTCTCCAAGCTGACTTCTCTTGGTCAGCTGGAAATGACCTGGAGAAGCAGAGTTCACTTCCATCCACTTCTTGTGAGAGTCCTGCACAAATCTAGACTAAGGTACTACGGAAAACCAGAGAAAAAACTGGATATGCCTTATCAGGTAAAGAGGGATAAATACATAGGTTAACACTCAAACAAATAGCTGTAGGATATTTGGAAATTATTATTCCCATATAGTAAGCATGTAAAGTTAAGATTTATGTTGTAGCTACTTTATATTAAAAATGCTACCTTTACAAAAATGCTGAGCCCTTTAGAGTAGGAAATGTGAATTTAGTGATCATATGTACAAACTTTGGTGGATGTGTTTCAGTTACTGTAGTTCAGTTGAGCTTTTTGTGAAGGAAAAAAAAGTATTTGGAGTTTTTAGTAGCTTAACAGCATAAGTGTTTCTGGTCTGTATGCTTTGGAAGTTGGAGTTAGTCTGTCTTGTCAAAAAAAAGAAAAGCAAACAAATTTTAACAATTTGTATCTGCTAATTCTCTCACCTGGTGACTTCCAGATAGATTGTTTTATTGTACAGTTCCTAATGATTTTCTTAATATGTTTTGCTTGTGATGTTTTTGTGTAGATCTGTTTAGAAATGGAGATAGCAGGTGTGGTGGATTGGTCCCAGCTGGCAACTAAGCACTTGCCAGCTGGTCGTTTGCTCTCCCCTGCCCCCCTCCAGAGGGGTGGAGGAGAGAAGATGAAGGGGGAAAAAACAGTCAAACAAGTGATGTAAAGGCAATTGCTCACCACTTCTGGCGAGCAGACCAGTGCCCAGACAGTCTCTGAACAATGGGTACTTTGGGAAGACTAGCAGCCAGTTTTATATCTGAGCATGATGTTACATGGCACGGAATCTCCCCTAGGTCAATTGGGGTCAGCTGTGTCTCCTCCCAGCCTCTTGCCCACCCCTAGCTTACTTGCTGGAGCGGCAGAGTGAGAAGCAGGGAAAGACCTTGACATCGTGCAAGCACTGCTCAGCAACAGCTAAAACATTGGTGTGTTAGTCACAGATCTAAAACGCGGCACTGTGCAGGCTGGTACAAATAAAATAAACTCCAACCCAGACAGACCCTGTACAGCAGGGCAACGCTTTACAAAGAGCTCCAATAATGTACATAAATTCTTCCATGGGGAGAGAGAGGTGGGAACCATCTTGGTGAAAGGCTGTGACGTTCTCTTATTCCAAGTTTCCATTCCCTTTGCACGTGAAGAAAAATCTGCGTCTTTTTATTGGAGGTGCTTCTCAGTAGACAGTCTAGATGATGCTCCTGACTTTCATGGCAGTTCGTCAGTCACATCTCCTGGTATTAGGTGTAGAATCAATACCCAGAGCTGATTCAGCTCAAGAAGTTAGAGGAGACAGATTTTACATGCTTTTTGCTTTATGCATTCTTTTTTTAGGTAGTGTTGTGTGTTCAGTTATTGTTATTAAATAAAAACCAATGGGATAACAAAAGATTCTATGCTTTAATGGTTTACCTTCAAGGATGCACGGTTCATGACTAATTAGGAATATTAGAATGAACTGACAAGCGTTGATTTGTATAATCTCTGTATTGAACTTGGAATAAGGAAAAGAGGATTTTGGAAGCAGGAAGGGAGAGAAACACAGATATGTTCAAGAATGGTAATATACTAAAGAGAGAGGATGGTAATATGAACAAAAGCTTGAGGCTGACAGATGAATGGATAAAATGAAGCATTTTTATAGAGCTGAGGTTATTTTTCAGTGGATTGCTACCTTTTAAGACCATTATAAGACTCTTCAAAAATATTTTTCACTGCCCAGTGATCTGCTCAGTTATGGATTCAAAGTTCGCTCAGGTTGGAAAAAAAAATAGGGTAGAAATCTTTGTCGTGAGAAGAACTTCAATGAAAAGATAGTGATTTGCAATGCAGATTGTTTTCTGCATTTTTTTTTTTTTTTTGCTTGAAAGTCAGACTTGTATCATTTTTTGATCAAGAATGTTTAGCAAGTGATCCTGTAACATCTCAACTTCCAAAATATGTTTTTCCTCCATGGATATTTTGAAATGTTATTCTAAATACAGCATTCTCGCTGCTAAAGAAGAATCTTTTCAGTATTGCTTCTTGTGCATGGTGTTTCCCCAACCTCCTCCAAAAACCATCGAGTGAAACCGGTGTTACTTGCCGTTACTGAGCACTGAAAAGATAAGAATTTGGGCTGGGGTAGTTGTGGAAAAATTATTTTGTGGAAATGATGGATTTCTTCAACTGTAGTGTTCAGTACAAGTTTTGGAACATACTCTGTGTCCATTTATAATCATCAGAGAAATTGTTCATGAGTCAAGTAGCTGATGAATTATCAAAAATAAATACATACCAGAATGATGATAAATAAAAGATGAATGTATTTTGTCTCTCTTTTTTCTTTAGGCTTACTTTGAAGTTGCTGATGGTTCAGGCATGATGTCAATGGTTTTGTGGAATTCATTATGTCCTGAATGGTATAACAGTATAAAGGTTGGCACGGTACTACTTCTTGAACAGTATGCTATCAAAACCAGTTACCCATTTAAAACACAGCCAACCCCAGGGGATTCACAGATGAAGAGATTTGCTACAATTGGTTAAGTATTGCAGAAAACTGTTTTGCGTCAATGAAATATAGCTGTAAAAAGGCAGCTCTTTATAGAAATAAAATAGAAAGCAATCCATGGCTGAGACCAATTGTTAAGGTATATATCCTTAAATTTTAGCTCTGAAAGGTGTCTTAGCGTCCAAGTTCTTATTGTTCCCTGTTTATATTTGGATCATGTCTACAAAGTTTATTGCCACAATTAGTTAATACCTTTATTTAAAAAATAAATAAATAATAATCTTATCCCTGATTTCAAGTATTGGGGTCATAAAGAGAGGCTTCTAGCACTGAATTTTAATCTTATTCTACTTCCTGATTCATAATACAGATATCATTTGTGCACTTGCTCACACCTTCTTCCAGCTCACTGAAGCACATTGACACCTGATCAAACTTTAGATTTTAGTGTATATGGTCAAAGCCCAGAGTATCTGCAAAGCTCCACTGAATAAAAAGTTGCATTGGTGACTGCTGTCTGTGCTGAAACAGCAGCACCATGGGAATACATATACGAAGACTATTCCTTGGCTGTGACGAACTATTTTCCTATTTGCAGTTGTTTAGTGTAACAGATATTCAAAGGAGCTGTGCTACAGAAATACAAGTGCTGCAATATAACAACAATTGCCTTTTCTAACTGGATTTGGTCAACTTTTTTTTTCTCTCCAGCTTCGATGAACATGAGTTCTTTTCCCTTTTGTGCTTTCATACTCAAAACGAAATGACAGCCAACACTCAAAAAATTCAAATAACTTCCTTGAAACAAGCAAATATGCGTGTTAGTGAAGGATGATGTGTATATAACTTATTAACAATGACAGTTTCCTAATGCAGTTGCTACAGTGCATGAAAATAAACAATATTTTCACTGCTAGAAGCAGTGTATTCTCTGCCTAATGTATCTTTGCCTTAAAACCAGATCTTAATGTCTGAAGTATTTGTGATGAGTTGGCAGGAGAGAGAAATGTTTAGCAAGGAATGGAAGTTTGTGACAGAAGCTGATGATATTACAAGCCAGCCCTGAAACCAATTATAATTGCCACAGACCCTTTCTTCGGTAAAGGGACAGAATAAAATATGCCGTCTGAGGTGACTTTCTCTACAGGCAAATATCTCTTCACTGTAATGGCTTCATTCACACAACACTACTGATTTGTGCAAATGTTAAAGAGATCAAAATGGAAAATTAGGCCAACGGGCTGTAAATGGTAATAGATGTGTAATGGAAGAATTAAAAGTCAATCTATAGTAAAGTGCCATGGTGTATTTTCAGAATGCAGATAAACTGCAGAAATTACTAATTTTCAGTTCATATCAGTGTAGGTACGGTAAAGATACTTTTCTCAGCAGAAAGCTCAGAATTTTGTCTTAATATGAACTACCGAAGCATATAATACCATGCATTGATGTATCTTATGCCCATATATCCTGTGAGAAGAGTCTAAAGAGAACTGAATATCCAGAAAAAAATCTAGAGCAGTTATAAAATTGATTTTATGCAGCTCTTGGTATATGGTTGGGTTGGTTTTTTTTGTTCAGCTGAAATGAAATTTAATGCCTCACTAATTACTCCATTAATGTAAATATCTCTGTATATGCCAAATATGGGGCAATATTTCATTTTTTTTTAAGCATGCATGCTCCAAAAGTTCTTCAGCTACCTAGTTAAAGCAATCAATTACACTGAATTGCGTAAGTAACAATTACTTTTTTCATCATCTATTTCCAATTTGTAATTCCATCAAATCCCAACTTTCCAGTTTCCTTACAACCATTCACCTGTAAACGTTGTGAAATCTTTCTATAGGCTTAACAAGGCCACAAGGGAAAGGACTTTCCAAATTAAGAGCTCTTGCAAGACAGTATGCTTCTGGTATATTCCTAGATTTCTGTGAAGTGAGTTCTGTATTGCTTGCTTCTGTTTGCAGCTGCAGCATTGCACAACATGCTGACAGGTGCTGTTTCAGGACCTAAAACTTTTGGAGCTGAAATAGTTAGTACCAGCACCTTGAATTCCACTGCCAGGCAACGTGTGCATTTCACAGATCACTGAATTTATGTGGTACTGACGAAAACTGCTATTTTGAATAGTTTGTACTGACCTTAGCTTCTGAATCATCCCAGGGTATCATCCTGAGTTGAGTATATGACTTTCATCTAATCATCTAATCATCTAATCTCAAAATGACAAAACAATTGATAAATGCTTTTGATGCACGGGAAAGTGTTGCTTTCAGGAATTTTCTCTGAGTTACTTTCCTAAAACACCATATGCAAAACCACAGTTATGCTCCAAATACATTTCTAGAAAGCAGTAGCCAAAGAAAATTCTGAAGTAGAGTCTGATTTCAAGTATAACACCTTCCTGTTGTTGAACCGCTAGGGTGAAGGGCTGTATATAATTATATAAACAATTATATACATTATTTATACCTATTTAATTACTTTTCTGCGTGCGTTATTTGAATAATTCCTTACCCAAACCAAACATCTTGTAGAAACTTCATCAAAACCTGTCTTTTTCATACCAGCAAGATTTGTCCTGTTCTGAGAAAGACAATAGAGTACCACCTGGTGTATTTTAGATGCTAAAGACATTCCTCCTGTATTTTCATCTGATTGCAGAAACTCTCGCTTCCCCCAGTGCTCCACCATGTTTGTTATTCAGCATCTAAACAGTCTGCTTAATTTATTAAATCTTTCAGGTGCGGTAGAACAGACATGGGAAGACCTTTCGTTTTCCTCCATGGCCATAGTGTATTTCTGTCATATCAATAACTACCTGAGCTGGTATCAGGTGTGGCAGTTCTCACTGATAATTCTGTTTTCTGTTTTACTTCATTGTCTGCAAGTCAATTTTAGATCTTAGTGACATTTGAGAATGAAGCTAGCGTAAAAAGTGCTTTGTATGTAATCAGTATTGTAGTATTTGTTTCTGTTGGTGGTTTTTAAAATACTTGTCTGGATCAGACTAATTGGCTCGTGTAGGGAACTGAAAAGTTTAACATAGCTCAGATTACAAAATTGCATTGTTGAATGCTGTACCTGAATTCCTTGCTTTATTTTGATGAAAACATAAAGTCAGAGGAATTGATTCATAATTTAACAAGCAGTGAGACAAAGTTGAAATACTTAATTTAAGAAACTTCACCCTGTGTTTTTTGTGGATTTTTTAATGTTTTGGTGTTTTTTTTTAAATTTGTATTCATGCCTGAAATGTTACTGACTTTTTTTTTTTTTCTTTGTCAGAAATCAGCCTTAATGTTCGAGACCCTCCTACTAAAATAAGTATTATTCCAGAAGAAATGGTTAAGCCAGATTGGGGATTGCCCGAAGTTAAATATCGGTTTATTACAAGGTAAAATAGAATTTTGTTGGTTGTCAAGCTGGAACTTAAATTTCACTACATTACACTGAATGTTAATTGGAAATGTTTTTTGAAAAGTTTTGAAAAGTTTGTTATTAACTAATACACACATTTTTGTTCTGTTTTTGTTTTAGGTCAGAACTGGATGACTTACCAAACAATCATTCCTGTGATGTTATTGGTCTTGTGACGTTTGTAGGAAGAGCTGAACGAGCAAGAAAGAGAGGTTTTTCTATAAATATGACTTTCAGAATTTATCAAACAATTTTTAACTTTCTGAATAAATGCTTATACGTTTTTCTTAATGTTTGTTATATAGAACATGGTGAAGACTTCTGGCTCTATCGTTGGGCACATGCCATTGATGGGACCTCAGACCAACCATTCATACTGGAATTATTTGCAACTTCTCAGCCAGATGTGTTTGAACATATTCACCCAAGTATTCATCTCTCTATAATACTTATTGTTTATGTGTTTTTCTAGTTGGTTGCTGATTTCAAATTTTGAGTATAATTCTGAATAAAAATTGGCCATGGTTTATCTCCTCAAACAGAAAATAACTGATCATTAATGAAAATGTAAAAATATAAAAAAATCATTTTAAGTATTTGAAATCATATTGCAATCTGCCAGTTAGTCTAAACAAATAGATGGGCAGCTGGGCCTGGGGCTCACCTGATCTCATTAATTTCAAACAGAAACTTAAGTGAAGCACCTGTGTCAATATCTCTTGCATCAGTAGCAAATAAAGAAGGTAGCTGGTCAAATCTATTACTGCGTTTTCCCCCATAAATAGGTATTTTTTTATAGACAGGAATAATTTAAGAGGATTGGAGGAAGGGAAAGGTGAAAGCGGAAAAGCTTCGTTTCTTTGAATAAATATTTTTTGGCCAAACAGCAGTCATCACCCAGCTGTGTTAGTTGTTGCATGTGAGCTAAGAATGATAAATTTCAAACTGGAGCATCCTCAATTAAGGATTTTAAAAGAGCTTTAAATATTTCTTCTTGCCTCCTTTCTCTTTTCCTCCAAGCACGCATCCTTCCTTTAACAGTGGTTGGTGTCATGCATTTTTTTATATCATATGATGCAGGACCAGCTACACAACCCTGTTAAGAATATGGCTGCATTAATCTTGAGTGTTCTGGAGAAATGGCAAAGAATGACATTCCAGTGTTTAACTGAGATATTAACAGAAGAGTGAGTTTGTATTCTATTTAGAAGTTTTGCAGTGGCATGCCATGATTTCTTGTGCGTTCCATGATTTTGTGCTTTTTATCCTTAAGAAACACAGCCATCTAATATCCATATTTTTACTGTTTGTTTCATTGATATCCTCCTGATGAAATATCTCATGCTTTAATCCTGATATGTATGCTGAAATTTCCTTGCGCAGTTATTAAATTGAAAGTTTAATTACATCTCCACATTGTAATTTATAACGGAGGCTCAATACGTGCCGAACCATTTGTAGGGTCAAGAACTAAAATGTCTTGTTTAGAGCACTTAATAAAATTAATCTAGCGTCAGTCTTGGCATTCTAAAACCAATGAAATATCGGGAAAAAAACTGAAGTGTTTTTTTTCTCTCCAGTGACATATTTGGTGTGTACCCAGATGAGGGTGGTACGGGACCTCACTGAGAATCTTTCCAGCACAATTTACCTTACGACTTCAAATGAAAGTCAAATATTCATTACAGGTAACTTAAACTAGTTTTAGTTTTGTGTAGTTCTTATCTTATTTCTTTGGAAACGGTGTTTTTGTTTTACAGCAAAATAATCAGTGCATAGTATTAGTTTCCCTGTCAGAAATGACTTTCAGTTAATAATGAAATACCACTGCAAAAAGAAAAAGGAAAATTGCGTTCTTGTGAGGCACTAATGGGTGTATCTCATGAAAAGTACCTAAGTATTACTAGGTTAAGTCATATGTTTACTAATTCTTTCAGCCTGTTTTAATCCTTTGGGAGTATAGCAATGCAGATTACCACTTCCTTAAAAACATTAAAAATCACTTGCAGCTTTTCTGGCTTACAGATTTCTTTATTACAAAAAAAAAAAAAAAGGGTATAGTTGTCTTAAATTTAACTTAGCTAACCTTTTTCAGCAAATGCTTGGAGAGCTGTTATGTTTCATCTTTGCCAACCTGCAGGGTCTTATGCAGACCATGTGGTCTGGGAAGGGATGTGGTGCTGGGCTGCACTGAAGGAGCATTCCTTCTTAGATGGTCTTGTTTGAATACTCCCGTCTGCAGTTACAATACACTCTATGGCCCTGCGATACTGTACACTAGATACCGCCAGTCAGCATGTCACAGGCAGGACCAGGCACAGCTGTTCATGGTATATTTGCTCTCGAATCAGGAGGCAGATTATAGCAGTGTTGCAGGCGAGTGATGTACTTACAAGGGAGTGTAAGATGCAATAGGGGTATCTTCCCTGTTTTTGTTTATCCAGCTCATTTCTTCAGTGATCCTAACATATCACTCCCCCAGTCTGAATCTTTCCACTGATAAGTAGGAATAGAGAAAAATATATGCTAAAAAAGTACCTGAGCATAATCAGTTCTATACACTTGGTCTTTCCTGACAAGCTGGGTAGGGTGTTTTGTGCTTAATTGGACTAGCCAAGCAAGCTAGTCTTTTTGTTAATATGTTTTTAATTATTTAATTTACTTAATTTACTGAGAGGTTGGTTTTTTCCTCTAGTTTCCTTTAGTACATTTTTGTGCTTAATTTTCTAATTAAATAGTTAAGCTCTCCCCCACCCTAGCTTTAGTTCATTTTGTGTCTGTTTGGGTCCTAAATGAGAACTACAGCTGGAGATTGCAAACCATTGGATAAGATCTATTTCAGTTCACAGTTTAGACATAGATCTGGTCAGATTACAATTTATTTGATAAAACTGGTATTTAGTCCATATCTTGGTTTTAGACTAGCCAACAATGAATACCTAATGATCAGTAATGATTTTTGTTGAACCCTATGAAGATGATTTATCTGCTCTTTCCTGCTAATAAAACAATTTCTGATCATTTCATTCTTTTGTATGCTCCTGTGAGAAAGTATTTCAGTAGCATTTTTGCTAGTTGTTTTATTTCTTTCTACTACTTAACAGTTTTCTTTCTTTATATTACTTAACAGTTTTCTAACTTTCAGTGTCAAATGCAAGTGTTAGTCAAAGAATTCAAGATACTAATTTCATAAAACACTGTTGACTGGTGGAAAGATGCCTTTTGTGTTTTCTAGTCCAGTTTTTCTTAATTCATTTTTTCTGTGTAGTGTTAGGATAGCTTCAAGATGAGAACAGATGACGGTAACCTGCTTTGGTTTTGATACCTGATTATTTTTGTTTTAAAAGGGTGGCACAAGGGCCAGCCATACACCAAGGATACCAAAGTGAAAAACTTCATTCAGTGGACTAAAACACAAAGTGAAGCTGATCAAATGAAGAAAACCGTCATTGGCGGCTATTATCCTTTTCCACGACCTCCAAATAACTTTTTGAAATATTGCAAAAACAATAAAGGTATCATATTGTCAAATATCTTCTAAGATTTGTAGCCTTTTTCAGTTCAGTCTTACTCCAAGCATTTAAAGCATCTGTTAAAAAGCAACACAGTTGCTATACTGATTACACAAATTTGTAATGTCATTTAAGAAAAACTCCCTTTCATGACTAAATGTGTTACAGGCTAATCCTCATCTGACAGAAAGTATCATGGCAGTAGTAGCTGCAGGAGAATTGTAGCAGCTTACATGAGCTACAGATCTGCCCATAAGTTACTCTGAATATTCTGCTAAATCAGAATTTAACACAGTTATACTGAAGGACACAGTGAATTTGAAATTTCACCTGAAACAGAAATTGTGGTATCTGATACTGCATACTAAAAGACGGTTGTGAGCTAAAAAGGTTTATGGTTTAATTTTATTTTCATGTGATGTGAACACGAAAAAGATTTAGAATTCTTCAAAAATGTAATTTTGAATCAATTTGATATTTAATAACAAATTATCTTTTCTTTTGAGTCTTGTGTTCAGACATTTTGATACTGTATTTCTTTTAAAACTTGTTTATGGAAATTTCTTTTTTGCAGTTGAATCGGTTTTGAAAGCCATAGGTGAAACGGGGAAAGAGATTGAAGACTTGCACTACAGAGAACACAAGCGCATTGCTGTTCAAGGAATAATTAGTGCTATAAGATACATCAGCTGTAGCAGCGCAGCTGAAGAAGCCTCAGGAGTGGAACTTGTTCAGGTACAGTGTTTGAGAATTAATGCTATAGCACTTAAGCAACTATGATTGTAATTAGAATGGAGAATTTTGCATTTGAGTTCAGAACCTAGTTACATTGTCTCTTGATAAACTTTATTTTCTATTTTGAGAGCAAAATTTTTGAAAGTCATAATTTAGAACTTTTTAAAAAGCAACGGTTCACTGCTTTTCTGAAAGTGTTATGACAGTCCTCTGTAAAACTACCTCTGTTTAGAAGTTACTAGTTTGACTGACTGGATAACCTAATGTAAATTAGAATGTGGGAGAGGCAACTACTGCAACATGCTCTCTGTCACTTTCTAGGCAGAATTTATCCTATTAATATGATTGGAAGGTAATTTCTGTTAGATATAATGTGACTTTCAGAAGGTAGGGTAAATTGTTCTGTTCCTTTAAAAGTTACTTAAAGCTATTGCCTCCAACTCAAAACCCTGCAAGTTTTAAAGTGCTTTGAAAGTCTTAAACAATTAAATGTTGTTGCAGAAAGATACTTCGAAGACTCTTGAAAGTTCCGCTATGTCCAAAGAAGACTCTGTTCACAAGGGAAAAAACACCAGCCTTCAAAATAAAGAAGTTAAGTCTTCTCTGGGGCCACATTGCTCTCCTACAGAACAACATCAGCACCAAGCTTTACTGTCAAAAAAGAGTTCAGTCAAGAGAAAGATACCGCGCAGACCAAATACAGATGGAGAAAAGTAAGTTCTCTTCATAAATATGTAGTGGATCTTCTAAAAAGTGTTTACAGAAATTAGTTCAGAGACCAGGCCGTAGAAAATACATAAGAAAGCTTTAAAAGCATATATAGTTTAATCTTTAAAAGGTAGTTAGGTACTTTTCGTAGCATCAGTTGATGACAATTATACAGTTCAGGCTAATGAAGGATTGATTAAAGCAGGTGTCTGGTTTGCAGTGCTCTCCTCTGATTAATATTTATGCTACTTTGTTGTTAATTTCATAGATTTGAAATACAAGCAGTTAATACTTGAACCATATATAGTTTAGTGACATAGCCGTGGAACAAGGAATAGTTACAGTGGTGTGAGGAAATAAGATTTCTTCACTGAAAATGCAGAATCAGGATCTGGTATACCCATTCCTTAATTTCAAACACCTTATTTTTTTCCTTCTGGTTAATAGAATGTGCTGCATGTAGCTGTAACTTACTGTCAGAGAGGCAAGAAGATGGTGGTCACCTAAAGCCTTGAAATAACTTGTAGTACTATGGCTCTGCTTGTGATGGGATTTCACAGAATCACAGAATGATAGGGGTTGGAAGGGACCTCTGGAGATCATCTAGTCCAACCCACCTGCCAGAGCAGGGTCACCTAGAGCAGGTTGCACAGGAACGCGTCCAGGCGGGTTTTGAATGTCTCCAGAGATGGAGACTCCACCACCTCTCTGGGCAGCCTGTGCCAGTGCTCTGCCACCCTCAAAGTAAAGAAGTTCCTCCTCATGTTTAGGTGGAACTTCCTATGCTCAAGTTTGTACCCATTACCTCTTGTCCTGTCACTGGGCACCACTGAAAAGAGCCTGGCCTCATCCTTCTGACACCCATCCTTTAAGTATTTATAAGTGTTGATAAGATCCGCCCTCAGTTGTCTTTTTTCCAGACTGAAGAGACCCAAATCCCACAGCCTTTCTTCATAAGAGAGATGTTCCAGTCCCCTAATCATCTTTGTAGCCCTTTGGTGTACCCCCTCCAGCAGTTCCCTGTCCTTCTTGAACTGGGGAGCCCAGAACTGGACACAGTACTCCAGGTGTGGCCTCACCAAGGCAGAGTAGAGGGGGAGGATGACCTCCCTCGACCTGCTGGCCACACTCTTCTTGATGCACCCCAGGATGCCATTGGCCTTCTTGGCCACAAGGGCACATTGCTGGCTCATGGTCATCCTGTTGTCCACCAGGGCTCCCAGGTCTCTTTCCACCGAGCTGCTCTCCAGCAGGTCAGCCCCCAACCTGTACTGGTGCATGGGGTTATTCCTCCCCAGGTGCAGCACCCTACGCTTGCCCTTATTGAATTTCATAAGGTTCCTCTCTGCCCAACTCTCCAGCCTGTCCAGGTCTCTCTGTATGGCGGCACAGCCTTCTGGTGTGTCAGCCACCCCCCCCAGCTTTGTGTCATCAGCAAACTTGCTGAGGGTGCTCTCTATCCCCTCATCCAAGTCGTTGATGAATATATTGAAGAGGACTGGGCCCAGTACTGACCCCTGGGGAACACCACTCGTCACTGATCTCCAACTAGGCTCTGTGCCCCTAATCACCACCCTCTGAGCTCTGTCTTTCAACCAGTTTTCTATTCACCTTACTGTCCATTCATCTAACCCACACTTATGCTTCCTTATGAGGGAATTTCATTTCATGAAATTGTATTGCATCTAGTCGGACATAGTCAGAGGATATCAGTCTGATATAAGGAAATGGAATAAGACAAAATAATTTGTCTTATACAACTGTATTAGGTTCAAGAGTAAAATATCTGCTTGCATAAGATTGCCCTTTGTTGCAATGTTTGTGCAAAATCTAACGTACCCATACTTAGTATTAAAAACCTGGTGTGTACATTGGCAGATTTAATGTTGCAAAAATCTAGCTAGTCATGTCTTTTTTTTTTTTTTTGTAGTGGGTTTCTCATGCTGTAGAGGGTATATTTTTCTTCTTGACTTTTCACATCTAAAAGTCAAAATGTGGCAAGAGGGAGGATATTCAGAAAGGGATGATGAGGGAAAATGAGATGAAATGTAATTAGGATTGAATGAAAATTTAAGACTAAGAAAACCCTGGTGAATAGAAGTTCTGTCTTGGCGGTGTTACAGCAAACTTGTTAGTGGATTTCCATTCCATAAGGAAAATTCCAACATTTGAGTGTCTTAGGTTCATTCTGCCTGAAAGAAAAACATGCATGTTCTTTGCTTTGTATATTTCCATTTAACTAAATACTGTAAAATAATGGCCAATTTCCTACTTTAAGGGGAAGTGCATCTGTTACTCCTGTATCATCTTACCCCTATTTCACACGGTCTGCAAGAAGAAAATTAGGGTAAGTCATGTGAAGTTAGTTATGTTAAATAATTGCAATGATGAAACAGATACTTGAAGCAAAATTTTTACAGGTCAAGAATCTGTGTGGAAGTGAAATGAAAGAACAAATCAGGGTAGAGTTTAATTTTTTCTATTCAATTACTCTGTGCTGATTTCAGTTCAAATATATTGGATTATTTTATTCTGAAACATAACTTTGAGTGTGTTATTAAACATATTTTTATATTGTTACTAGTGCTACTTAGAGAATATATAGTAACAGGGGTCCATAATGGTAAGCAGAGTAATACAGTAGTTTTTGTTTCAGAGAGATTAAGTATAAGTATAATAATATACAGTGTAAGTAGCAAAGCCAGAGGTAGGAGGGAGGAATGCTTAATTAGCTAGCAGAGTGAACAATGTAATAGCATTAATGGATTTGATAGTGGAGGTTGAGCTATGCAGCATCCTCAGTGCTACAGAGGTGTAAGTATAGTTGTCCCTGAGAAGCCACTTGGCTCCTTCCACTACCTAACACTCAAGTCTTTATTAAACTCTGTTTGAATCCAGAGAAGGATTTAAAAAAAAAAAAACAAAAACAAACAGAGGCAGGAATTTCAAATCCAGAGCCCTGATAAGTGTGGAACCTAATGAAATAACTACAAATGGGAAATTATTAAGAGAACCGAATGTAACTGTTACTGTTATTTGCTAGTCTGGGGTAAAACGGTACTTTCCTTCATGCATTTTGTTTAAGGGCCATAAATTCATGTCATTTGTTCCAAACATAGTGTGTAACTTGAATGTTTGAACTCTTTGGTGTCAATAACTTTGGATGTTTGGGTTTGTGTCATGAGAACATATGCCCCTCAGTTGCCGCCTTAGTTTACCTTTAGCACCTCTTCCCTCCCCGCTAAAACAAAGAATCATGGTGCTAGGGATAGAGCAACAATAGTAATGATGGAGTTGATCAGAAGTTGTTGTCCATTCTGCCAATATTACTGCCCTACAAGCAAGTCTGTTTTCTTGAAAAACATTTCTTGGGAGCTAATTTGCAAAAGCTTTTTCTGTGGGGTTTACCAGGCTCTTTTCAGCCACGTGTCTGTTGTTCCCTCTGGTCCTCTTGGTAGATCCTGCATTTCCTAGGGGAAATGGTTGCCTGGCTCTGCAGGCCATTTATTAAAACTGTGATACCTGGCTTTAAGGTCACATCTCTGCAGGTGGTGCAGGAGTTTGCAGGGACTTGTGGCACAAATCCATAGGAAAATAATTTTTTTTGGAATGTGAAGTTTTCTTTCATTTGCTGAGAAATGTTCAATTTTTTCTTGGGGGTGGAGGGTGGGAAGAATTTCTCCCCATTTCTTGAAAGTGAAGAAAAAAGTTAAGGCATGTTTACTTTGTTCTCTGCTTTTCTCAATCTGCTACTCTCCTCGCTACCTGTGTGTCTACTCTATGCCATTAGTGCTAGAACCCCAACTAAAGGAGGAGAAAGTCTGTGTTGGATTATGGAAAGCTGTTTCACTCTATATAATTAAAAGGTAACTTGTGTATTTCTGTAATTAACTATGAAGTTGTGCTGAGTTCTCCAAATTGCAGAAGAAAAATAGAAAGTTAGCCTGACATACCATAGAAGTGCATTGTTTTCTGTTCTGTTGCTTAGAAGTAGCAGAATGTCAGCTCTCACTGAAATATTTTAATACATTGATAAAATAACAATGGAGATCTATTTTTAAGTACATATTCTACCTTAAATTATTTTGCATCAAGTATTTTGTGCAGTTTTTCAGCATGTGGTTGCAGTTTTTAAGTTTTTTTGGTTTTTAAGGCTTATTTTAAGGCTCTTTATTGACAGCCTCAGTTCCTATGTTTCTGAGGTAACTTATTTATCTGATTACTAAGGGTTTCAGAAAGAACAAGGTAAGAGGAAACTGGTTAATTTAATATTATTGTTGATACTTATATCCTTGCTAGGAGAGACATTCAACATAAATGTACTTTTAAGCATTTAATATACCCCAAAGTAGTTTAATTGATAGTTTATTGTGAATGAGGAAAGATCAGGAATTTTAGAAAGCCTTATTTTTATGTGGAAGTGAAAAAAAACACACTAGTTTTCATAGCATTTTAATCTTTGCAAGTTTAGCACTGCAGTTACCATGGAGTTGCTCATGCACTACACGCTCACATTCTACACTGCTTGAAAGTAGCTTTGTTTGTATGCTTCTGTCCTTGCAGTTTCACTTCTAAATGTTTATGTAACATAGACCCTTTTCTCCTTTTTCCCTCCCCTCTGATGAGAACTAAGGGATGAGGATTCTGTAATATGGGGAAATTCAGCTTGAGGTTTGCATGACTGAAAGTTTTCACAGAATTTGACATTTCCTTCAGACCCCGTTTTCACATAAATCAGAATTTTTCAGGGAGAAATTGGTAGATATCAACAATCAATTTGTGTGGACTTGTCAAATTATTGTAGAAGGCTGTTTGGTTACTCTGTTACTTGCCGTGGTAGATGCGTATACCATAATGGTGTCATGACAGTTGAGTTGATTTCAAACCCATCTGTAAATAAGGCTTTTACCAGTTAGATCAGTGAGCGGGGTGTTCGGTTTTGTTGTTTTGAGGCACTTTAATACCTTGCATCATTTGGGCATGGCTACAATTTTCTTTCTTTCTTTTTTTTTTTTTAATCCCATTTAGTCCCAGTGCTTAGGAAATAGGTGTGAAGCACAAGAGATGCGTATTTTCGCAGTATTTTGCAAAAGTATTCATCTGCCTTCTATTTTGATGAATGTTATTTTTGTTGACAATATTTAAAGTGAAATGACTGAAAAAGTGAATTCCGGTGCATCTTGAAGTACTGAATAAAGGCTGTTTTTGCAAGTGGCCCTCTGTGAAAAAGGCAGCCTGCAGAATGCAGGCTGAAAATAGCAAATTTGGCATGGCACAAGTTCTCATAAAGCTGGCATGGGCAAAATAGGAATGTGGGTGTTTTGGTGTACAACAGCCACAGAGTATTGCAGTAAATGGAAGGATTTGGGTTTTATCAGGTGGCTTGCAGACATGCTGGCAGAGAAGAATATAAATTGTGTGTATAGACAAGTAGGTTTCCCTTAGGAACCTAGCTCAAGTTACGCTGTACACACATCCAGGACAAAGCAGTCCTGTAGGAGTAACACATGGGGCAGGTAGGAGAAATCATCCCAGCTACAAATCTGTGCAAGAAGTGGGGGAAAATTGTGACAAGTTATTTTCATATTTTTCAGAGGCTCTACTACCTCTGAATCGGAGCCTATTCACCTCCAAAACTAGACAATTTTAGAAGAAAAAGACAGTTTCAATAATATCGACTTGCCATCAATCTGACTTGATTTAATCCTCTGCTTTAACAAAGAGGGAAGTTGGCATATATCTAACTTGACACGTTGATTTCTGAGCAAGCCTTTCCTAACATTGTGCTAGATTTTCATGTCTCTTGTTGAGAAATCCAAGTCTCGAAAGTGAGAGTTAGTTTTGTGGGCACTAATTTTTAATTACACTAGTTTTGTTAATACTTTTGAAAATGTCTTCTAATGGCTTGAAAATGTATTCATGTAGCTGGTATATAAATGTTTAATTTATTGTTATACATATAGAGTAATTACTTTCCATGATGGTTCTTGTAAAAGGAATTAATTCTTCATAAGATACTGTTTTCATGGAAACATTCTTTTATCTAGAAATAATACCATAGGAAGCACAATGAAATTACTTGTAATACCGTTTCAGAACGGTAAGAGACAAACTTTACTGCTACCTTTCATCAGAAAACGTAAAAATACCACTGCATAAACTTAGATCTGACATCTTGCATGTCTATTTCTGTGGTTGCCCTGGACCCCAAAATTTGAAACATACTTCAGACTACAAAGTCACATAGAAGCACGTACAAATTTTCATTTACCAACATTTTTGACACAATTTTGCTCAGAAGCTTGGGTGGAGGGGGTGGGAAGCAAGTATGGTTGTGCTGTTTTAAAGTTTTCTATTTGCCAGCTTTTTTAATTTACAAAATTAGGTGGCTGAAACCTCAGTTGCACAGTTTGTGCTGCTTAAGTGGGGATTCTTTCTGCCTAGAATTAGAGATCACAAGAAAATCACTCCAGTAGTTAGCCCACACCATGCTGATAGCTCATTTCATAAAATATAGTTTAGTACTTAAAACCCACAATGTATTTCCCTTTATCTTTTCACTAGATTTTAGCTATTTTCCATTTGCTGTGAAACATTTACATGAAATTTTCAAGACATATCCTAGTATGAAATGGGAAAAATTGGAAAAAAAATATGTAAATCCTTATGCCTGAAATGCAGAATGTCTCACTAAATAGCATGTTCATCTTTTTTTCCTTTTACGCTATCTGTTTATTGTCCCTGTGTATTTGCTGTTACAATATTTTATTAGTAACTACTTGGTAGTCTGAAATTTTAATGGTACCATAACAAAGTCTTGCCTTTGTCTCAGTTGTTTGTGATGCGAGATAATCAAGAAAGTCTTTTTCCTAAGTTTATTCAGACATCATGATAAATTTATAATGAGCGGGATGGAGCAAAGAAGAAAGGAATAAATGGGCCTAAGAGCTTATTTTACCATGTTATCACTGCAGAGTATCTGTTACGTTTTTCTGCTGCATAATATCCTAGGTAATTCATTAGAGATTGTTAGAGAATAGTTGCTTACCGTTAATTCAAAATTTTGTGGTTAAAAATGCAGGTATAACAAAAATCTGGTTTGCTTGATTGATTGTTACAAATGGGTAGTATGTTCAAAGGAAAAAATATTTGTAATTTCTCTATCATTTTGGATTCTGGAGTGATGACGTGGTTCATGCTTTGATTTTGACTGCCGAAGGGTGCTGGTATGAAAGGGCAGCAGCATGCTGTGCAACTGTTTTTTTAGAATCAAGTCGTAAACTGGTTGTCTGTATCTGATGTTCAGCTTTTAGTGTCACACATGCTATTTCAATAGGTGCCCAGTAGAGGGCAACAAACACTGTTTTCTGAGTGTAAAATACTTAACTTCATGAAGCAAAGAAATACAGTAGTTCTTGTCCTAAGCTTTTCAAAACTGATTGACTGAGCGTAGTAGGTATCATTATGTCAAGCTGCTATATTACATGTTTTGTGATATGAAACCAGGTACCAGTGCTTACTCATTCAAGCTTGTATCGTTTATCACTAGAAATCTGTTACGGTTTGAACTTTTGCTGCATAGTGTTTGAGGTTAAATAGGTTTTAAATATATATATACTAAACTTTCTTTTTTATAGCTTGAGTGAATTTCAACATGAAGATTTTGTGCAAGATAAAAATGGACAGGCTGTATCAGGCAGTTTACAGTACAGCACAGGTATGTTGCAAATAGTTGTTACATTAACCTTAGGAAGTTTAAGCTTACTTCTTGTCGTCAGGTCCAGAACAGGCATCAAAGATATCCTTATAACCCTTTTTTGTCAAGACAGCTCTTCTGTACATCTGACTGCATCAACCTCTATGGAGCCACTGTACCGATGTATTGTTAATGTCATTCTGCTCAGTTGCGTCCCTGATGTGTTCTAAGGGATGGCTGGAAGGACAGTGCCAGGCTGTTTCCCGGTATGGGGAATAAATTCTCAGTGTTGCTTTATACAAATTTTAAGTTAGTTTTGTACCTCAGAAGCACTTAGCAGCGTAAGACCTCGCGTTTTCTGTTGGCAGTTTCCTTGCATGTGGTAAAATTGTCCTTCTCCAGCAATGCAACCCTAAAGTTATGTGAGTACCTAACTAAAAAGACAAATACAAGATGTGGGAAGCAATGAATGAAACATACAAGCCAGTAATAAGGATGATGTTGTTTGATTTAGGGATTTTTTTCTAAGTTAATGTTATTAACTTTTTCCTTTCTTCCTCTGCAATTGAAAAATAAACTCATGCAGTTAGTTTCTTGATATCTATTTTTGGGTGAAGGAAGAAGTCTAATTTGTTAGTTGTTGTTCTGTGCAGATTGGTCTGGTTTTTATTTCATGCAAACATTTTGACATGTTTTCCTTTTTTCAAAGCTGAGTAAATATACTCTGAGTCATACAATGTTATCTAAAAGTTTGTCTACTACTATCATCTGTCCCAAAATTAACATCTGCCAGTTTACTTCTATGTATAGCTATATTATGTATAATATTGTGCATCCTTTTATTTTTGCAAGGTAGCAGTTCATCTTAATTTAGTAATGACCTCAATAAGTTTTCTTTGTAGCCTATTAAGGATGATCTACTCCATTGTGCTGCTTTAAAGCAATAGAAATGAATTTTCCCAAATGTTTAATATATTAAGAGATGGAAATGATGAGGAAACTTTCAAATTGGAGACAAATTTGTACAGGTAACTGTTTAAAGTGAAGTTTTATTCCAGAGAAAGGGCAACCTCAGGTACTATGTAGAGATCTGTTGTTCAAAAGCAAGAAAATATATCCATAAGCAAGTTTGATAATTAATTACTTTATTGGTTGTTAGTCTCAGGTGAAATTTCTTTTTTGGTTTTAAGACCAAGAAATCAAATTGAGTGTTCTCACCTGAAATTATTTTTACAGGAATTTCTTGCAGCTGTAGTGTTTATTGTGTATGCTGTTACTGTACCTAGAATTGTTGGGATATTGTGTAGATCTCATAAAATGAACGCATGTATGTGGTTTCAATGAGTTGGTTTAAAAGGTTGGTTTTAAAAAAAAAAAAAAGGATCTGAAGATGCACAGTGAAATACAGTTTTTTAACTGTAGTAAAGAAATATTGCATTAGATATTTATATTTAGATAATTTTATTTAGATATTTATATCTAAAATACAGCGATATTTAGAAACTTTTATTCTTAAATTAAGATGTCATTTAGACTGATATTTCCTCACTGCATGTGAAACCCTATTTAACTTCAGTTGGTTGTTATTTTGAGTGTAGTCTAAAATAAATGAATTAATCTCTCATCTAATGTAAGTATGCAATAATTATGTGACTATGTTAGTAAATGTAGCTACTAAACATATACACGTATTTTTCTCACAGTATGAGTGTCAATTTTCTTTAAATTCACTGTCCTGTGTTGTCTAGTTCCATGCAGCAAGACTCTTATTTCCCTTGTTCTTGCGTATGTTCTATCAAGTTTCATAGGATCAGAGAATCAGTGAATGCCAGGTTGGAAGGGACCTCAAGGATCATCTGGTCCAACCTTTCTCAGCAAAAGCATGGTGTAGACAAGATGGCCCAGCTCCCTGCCCAGCTGAGTCTTAAAAGTGTCCAATGTTGGGGAATCCCCCACTTCCCTGGGGAGATTATTCCAATGGCTGATTGTTCTCAGTGTGAAAAATTGTCCTCTTGTGTCCAATCAGAATCTCCCCAGGAGTAACTTGTGCCCATTACCCCTCCTCTTTTCCATGTGACTCCTTGTAAAAAGGGACTCTCCATCTTCTTTGTAGCCACCCTTTAAATACTGGAACATGGTGATAAGGTCTCCCCTAAGGCTTCTTTTCTCAAGGCTGAACAAACCCAGTTCTCTCAGCCTTTCCTCCTATGACAGGCTTCCCAGGCCTTTGATCATCTTGGTGGCCCTTCTCTGGACCGCCTCCACCCTGTCCACATCTTTTTTGTAATGTGAGGACCAAAACTGAACGCAGTATTCCAGGTGTGGCCTGACAAGCTCTGTCTGAGTGGAGTGGGATAACGACTTCTCTGTCTCTGCTGGTGATGCCTTTGTTGATGCAACCCGGCATCCTGTTGGCTTTCTTTGCCACAGCAGCACGCTCATGTTGATCTTGTCCACCAGGACCCCCAGTGCCCTTTCCACGGAGCTGCTCCCCAGCCAGGTAGATCCCAGCCCGTGCTGCACTCCTGGATTATGTTTTTCCCAGGTACAAGACCTTACATTTGTCCTTGTTGAACTTTGTAAGGTTCTTGTTAACCCATCTAGGTCTTCCTGCAGGGTGGTTCTCCCTTCCAAAGTGTCCAATTCCCCACTCAGTTTGGTGTCATCAGCAAGCTTCATCAGGGTACACTTGATCCCATCATACAGATCACTTATGAAGATATTAAACAGTATTGGGCCCAATATTGATCCCTGGGGGACCCTACTTGTGGCAGGTTGCCAGTTTGAAAAGGAGTTATTTACCCTCTGGGTACGGCCTGTCAGACAGTTCCCCACCCACCGCACAGACCGCTTATTGAGACCAGAACACATCAGCTTCTCTAGGAGGAGGCTGTGAGGAACAGTTTGTCTGTGCACATTCTGCTTTCTTCATTTTTGAACATCCTGATACTCCATCATAGCAATTATGACACTAAAAAGAAGGAAAAAAAAATATATGTTCATAGAGGAATGTTGGGGAGGATAATATACCCACTTCAAAAGGCTACTTGATGAGAAGTTGTTTCACAGGAGATGAAGGAGACAGAACGCTATACTGGGAATATTTTGAAACAAGCTTTCTGATAAGCTCAAAAGGTGGGGTTTAACACTCACCTTCAAAATTGGAAGTGATGGTTATATAAGCTTTTACCATTAACAATCCTCAAGTTACATGTGATAGGAAAGAAGAATAGAGCTATCATTGACTGGAGCAAGAAATTTGAAATGTAGCATAGTCCTCAATATAAGCATATAGTTACTGTGCAAGGGATGGAGAAGGTTACCTTCACTTGTACCCATTTAAAGCTTGTTTTCATGGTTTCTGGCTGTTCATTAAACAAGTTACATACTCTCCAAAAACAAGCCATGATGGTGCTCTTCAGTGGTGAAATAAGGTTTTTTTTAAAGCAAGTCTAGCTTCAAAGGTTACTGGTTTATGCACGCTCCAACCCTAGTTTAATTCATTGCGTTCTATGTTTTGAACATTCTGCCATGTCTTCATAATTGAAATGTTCTAATGAAAATATTTCTCATCTAGCAGAGAAGTGTTAAGATTCTATGAGGATATAAGCAACTAAATATTTTCTGTGTTTATAATAGATCGAGAAGGAATGAGTGATATACCTGAAACTGCAGAGACTGGAAGAAGTCGTGATTCGTGGCAGAGTGACCTGTGGTCACAAGTGAAAGACAAGTTAACGAAGTACTTGCATCACAGCACGATTTTCCCAGAAAGCATCCCACGTAAATTTGATTATGTGCACAAAGACTTACTAATGCAACAGTACAACCTTCATGCAGCAGTGCACCAGCCAAAAGAAACCAGAACAGATAAAAATATCAATGAGTTTAAAAGTGCCAGTGGCCTTGGGTATTATGAAGTGACAGTTCTGGGTAAGTATTTGGTAGCTTGGTTAAGCATCTAAAAAAGGTATAAGATCTTAGCTCTTTGCTGCGTTAACTTGAGAATGACTTGAAGGTTTGTTAGAAACTGAATGGATTTCTTTAAATTAATCAGTTGATTCTGAGTATTTTTTTGAAGTTTAAAAAAGTGATTGACACTTTAGATTTTTGTTAGAGACATGATTTACGATATTTTTTTACTGGAAAGCTGTAGTTCTCATTAAAAATACTGTTAAATGAAATGACTGAATATCTTGTTTCTTGTATAACTTTTCATATAATTGCAATTTTGTGTATAGGTTTATGTGTATCATTTGAAGAATGTGTGTAGTCCTTAAGCTATTGATTATTACAATTAGAGGTGGGTCCTGTTCACTAGTTAAGCAGTCTGACATCATCAGGTCAATTATTCATTTGCACTTGATTGTCAGCTGACTTTCCTGCTGGAGAGGTGTTCATCAGAAACAAGTTAGTGTTCTTAAAGGGAAAAGGACAACTACAAATGCTTCTTTTTAGCTTTATTCTCATTGAGTTGTGGTTTTGAGTACTGTTGCTCTTAAAGTGCCTTTCTTCTGTGCTAGAAAATTAAGAGCTGTATTTTAGCCATACTCATCAACTGCTCTCTGCTGCTTCTGGTTAGCACAAAGCTTCACTTGATTGATCTTTATTTATTAAAATACAAATTTGCAAGTTGATGTGTATCTGTTTGTTCCCATTAAAAGGAGAAGGAAATTGTCTACCTTAACAATGCTCATGTTAAGTTCCCATAATTTAAAAGTTTCCATTATTTGCTAAGGGAGATTTGCAGAGAAGGTGTTGAGTATTTACAGACATTAGAATCCTGGGACTTAGAATATAATATTCAAGACCAAAGCAGAAGTAGTGCATTGCATACCGCATAGATACACTGGTTATAAAATGAATTTCTCTGTCCTTGGAGCAGTGGTAAAGTTAGAAAGGAGTGTGAAATGGCTTCCAATGTTGGTTTCATATTTTCTGAGCTAACAGCATTGTTAGCCTCAAATCACAGTATAGCATCATATCAATTTCAATGTGCTTATGTATAAATATATATACATATATATAGAGAAATGTATTTTTAGATGTCAGTTACTAATTAATGGGCAAAGAGCAAGTAAACAAAAATCAGGGTTCAGCCTGCAATAATTTGTTTTTTTACAAAAAAGAAGAAATGGTGCATGAAGTTGCTAACGGGCTGAAGATGAAGTTTTCGGCTAACTTAAATATTTTTTTCAACAGGTATAAACCACGATATAGCAATAGATGTTGCATTTCTTCCACTGTTTTGTCCTGAAGATCCCCACTTATTTCAACTAGAAGACATTCAAAATGATACATTATTATCTTGTATGAGTTGCATCTCTTCATGTCAGCAGAAGGCCGCTAGCAGCGGAAGGCTTTGTGACATGTTTCCACTTTCAAGTGAGACTGGCTTTCGCTGACTTTACTCATTTATCATTTCTTGGTTTATCTTAGAGTGCAANAAAGCAAGTCTAGCTTCAAAGGTTACTGGTTTATGCACGCTCCAACCCTAGTTTAATTCATTGCGTTCTATGTTTTGAACATTCTGCCATGTCTTCATAATTGAAATGTTCTAATGAAAATATTTCTCATCTAGCAGAGAAGTGTTAAGATTCTATGAGGATATAAGCAACTAAATATTTTCTGTGTTTATAATAGATCGAGAAGGAATGAGTGATATACCTGAAACTGCAGAGACTGGAAGAAGTCGTGATTCGTGGCAGAGTGACCTGTGGTCACAAGTGAAAGACAAGTTAACGAAGTACTTGCATCACAGCACGATTTTCCCAGAAAGCATCCCACGTAAATTTGATTATGTGCACAAAGACTTACTAATGCAACAGTACAACCTTCATGCAGCAGTGCACCAGCCAAAAGAAACCAGAACAGATAAAAATATCAATGAGTTTAAAAGTGCCAGTGGCCTTGGGTATTATGAAGTGACAGTTCTGGGTAAGTATTTGGTAGCTTGGTTAAGCATCTAAAAAAGGTATAAGATCTTAGCTCTTTGCTGCGTTAACTTGAGAATGACTTGAAGGTTTGTTAGAAACTGAATGGATTTCTTTAAATTAATCAGTTGATTCTGAGTATTTTTTTGAAGTTTAAAAAAGTGATTGACACTTTAGATTTTTGTTAGAGACATGATTTACGATATTTTTTTACTGGAAAGCTGTAGTTCTCATTAAAAATACTGTTAAATGAAATGACTGAATATCTTGTTTCTTGTATAACTTTTCATATAATTGCAATTTTGTGTATAGGTTTATGTGTATCATTTGAAGAATGTGTGTAGTCCTTAAGCTATTGATTATTACAATTAGAGGTGGGTCCTGTTCACTAGTTAAGCAGTCTGACATCATCAGGTCAATTATTCATTTGCACTTGATTGTCAGCTGACTTTCCTGCTGGAGAGGTGTTCATCAGAAACAAGTTAGTGTTCTTAAAGGGAAAAGGACAACTACAAATGCTTCTTTTTAGCTTTATTCTCATTGAGTTGTGGTTTTGAGTACTGTTGCTCTTAAAGTGCCTTTCTTCTGTGCTAGAAAATTAAGAGCTGTATTTTAGCCATACTCATCAACTGCTCTCTGCTGCTTCTGGTTAGCACAAAGCTTCACTTGATTGATCTTTATTTATTAAAATACAAATTTGCAAGTTGATGTGTATCTGTTTGTTCCCATTAAAAGGAGAAGGAAATTGTCTACCTTAACAATGCTCATGTTAAGTTCCCATAATTTAAAAGTTTCCATTATTTGCTAAGGGAGATTTGCAGAGAAGGTGTTGAGTATTTACAGACATTAGAATCCTGGGACTTAGAATATAATATTCAAGACCAAAGCAGAAGTAGTGCATTGCATACCGCATAGATACACTGGTTATAAAATGAATTTCTCTGTCCTTGGAGCAGTGGTAAAGTTAGAAAGGAGTGTGAAATGGCTTCCAATGTTGGTTTCATATTTTCTGAGCTAACAGCATTGTTAGCCTCAAATCACAGTATAGCATCATATCAATTTCAATGTGCTTATGTATAAATATATATACATATATATAGAGAAATGTATTTTTAGATGTCAGTTACTAATTAATGGGCAAAGAGCAAGTAAACAAAAATCAGGGTTCAGCCTGCAATAATTTGTTTTTTTACAAAAAAGAAGAAATGGTGCATGAAGTTGCTAACGGGCTGAAGATGAAGTTTTCGGCTAACTTAAATATTTTTTTCAACAGGTATAAACCACGATATAGCAATAGATGTTGCATTTCTTCCACTGTTTTGTCCTGAAGATCCCCACTTATTTCAACTAGAAGACATTCAAAATGATACATTATTATCTTGTATGAGTTGCATCTCTTCATGTCAGCAGAAGGCCGCTAGCAGCGGAAGGCTTTGTGACATGTTTCCACTTTCAAGTGAGACTGGCTTTCGCTGACTTTACTCATTTATCATTTCTTGGTTTATCTTAGAGTGCAAGAGTTGGTCCTCTATAGAAATCTGTTGTAGGTCAGCATTGTTCACCTCTTCAGCGAAAGATACGTGAATTCTATGTGACCACCTTTAGTAAATAAATGTAATACTGAACTTTCAAGGCAGTTTTTACTGGAGCTGTTCTCATACTCTGAAGATAGTATTTTAATATCCAAACCACAACTCCTAAGTGACCTAGATAGTGTTTGCAGTTATTTGTTGATGGAAAGTTATACTCACATAGAAGTCAGCATGTATGGCTTGAGCATGTGAATATTTGGCTCTATCTGCTTCAAAATAGAGTGGAATAACAGTCAATGCGTTTCACTGATGTCACTTTGAACAGCTGCTTTATCGCAATCTACAGTGCCAATAAACTGAAGTATTTGCCTGCTATGGAATTATTTTCCTTCAGATTATGCTTCTAATTACTGTCACCAAATATGGTGAACACTTGTAATGTCTGTCATACTGCAAAGTGCTATATAAGCATCGTGTTTTCCTGCATGTTTATGTAGACAGACCTGATTTAATTTAAATACATCTTTACTTTTCCTTGAATAATAAATACTATGAAATCTGAGAATCACTAATGGTTAAGTAATGAATATTTCAGATCTTCCACATCTGAGTTCTGGTACTGTTATTTCTAGTCATTGAATTTACTAATAGATTCCTACCTACCAAAAAAAAAATCCCAGTGGGCCAGGATTTAATAGAGTGAGGTTTTTCACTGAATGAAGGTTGAACATATACACATTACTGCATGGAAAACAATGTCAATTCAGTATACCTTTTTTCTGTATGTATTTTAAAGTGTGTTTTCTTAACTTCTAGATGAAATCGTAAAAGCAGCGACGGATCTAGACGGCAAACATGTTGTCTGCATCTTGGACATCTGTCACTTGGGTGATGATAAGGTAGAAGTCTTTCTGAGCAAAATCTACAAGACTGTGGAAGAACCTGGTGTGGAACCAGTGGAATCCAGTGTAATTTAATAACTTATTTTTCAAATTTATATTGTTCAAAAGGAGGGAAATAAAATTGCTGTAACTTGAATACACCCTCTACACATTGCACTTTTCTAGAACTAGCAGACAAGAAGCATAAAATTATGATCCTTAGAGCAATTGTCATGGTCATCCATGTAACTTAGAAGGATGATTGTTCCCTTTATTTTTCTGCAGTCTCGAAATGGATTACACAATGTCTTGGTCACTTATGTTCAGGAAGGATGAATAGTCAATACAGTGAGCTTATCTTTTGATAGGATACCATGGAGTATGATTGTCATCTCTCTCTCTCTGCCTGTGCACGTATACGCACAGGAAGTGTATGTATCAGGGTGGGAATTGAGAAGAGAGGCAGGCTTTCCCAATATTAAAGGCAACATTTGCAAAAGAATTAACTGGCTGTGATATAAATTTAGGCTGGAAATTAGAATAATTTTTAGGATTAGAGCTATTATGTTCTATAGTGATCTTTTAGTGAGAGGTACTAGGGCAGCCTAACTGCTCTTTAGGCTTGAAGCTTACTGTGTTTGCGAAAGTGGTTAAATACCATGCTGCCTTTAGTACTGGGGACTGGACTCAGTGACCCAAGAAGCCATTTTCAGTTCTTTTTACTTGAGCAAGGTCAACTGTTCTGTTTTTATATGTCTGCTTTTGTATATACAGTGTTGGATAGTGAATGTAGCTCCCAAAAGTTTTTAACATATTTTATTTATTAATAAAAAAATAATGAAATATTTAAAAAAACCCAAACTTTGTTAGTGGAACTTGCTTCTAGCTTTGCAAGAGAAAAACTGTCTTTAAGAGAGTGCTTAGCATGGCAGGATACACAGTGTGTTACACCATTAGGTTTTTTTCTGTTGATCACCGCTATCTTCTTTCTTTTTAGTAGTAGCTGTATTCTGAGTGCATGAAAGAGCTCAGCAGCTGCGAGAAGCTGCTACTTCCACAAGAGCAAGAGATTCTGTAAAATCCTGTCAACTTTTTGCCTATATACTAAGTAGCAGCTGGCTCCTGCTGAGTTCAGAACCAAGTCCCACTTTTTCCTCCCATGTCAAACTGCCTCAAATCATTTGTGCAACTGGATCTGTAGGAAATTATTCTTAAACAGGAGCTTAAACACATTGCAATTTGACAGTTTGTCCATGTGAAATGCTGGTCTCAGTTCAATTCTTTGAGAAGACATGTTTGCATTATGGAAGCTTGCCAATTAAGTTTTACCATTATTGACCAAATCCCACAGAGTTAATTTATAGGAACAGATTTATTCTTTTTTTTTTGTGAAAAACTTTTAGGCACATTTTAACAGCATGTTGGTAATTGCAGAGTATCTCTTTCAACTAATAGCTCACTCTTCTGCCCTGGGGACAGTGGACTTTGTCTTCAAGTACTTAAATTCTGTACCCTAACTTCAGTTAATGGTAATTGAAGGAGAAACGTAACAGTGTCTATTATAGTACAAGTTCACAGGCAACTTCAGATAAAAACGAAAAGCCTGTTAAGGCTAAAGAAAATGACAAAATTATTCTGTCTCTCTTGTGTGGTTTACAGTTTAAAAATGTATTAATGAGAAAAGTTTACCTTAAATTGCACAGGGACGAAAAGTTAATTAAATGTGACTATGTATTGTATGTTTGTATTTTGTGTGGATCATATAGTATTAGTTCTAGAGCAATGTTTGTCAACCATGCCTTTGAGAGTACCTTATAACCTTGCCACAGAAGGCAAATGAAAACATACCAACCCGAGAAGAGCGCAGCGTTGCGTGCAGTATGTTATTTGTGTAATTTTGTTGCTTCTGGGTACGTGAAGATTAGAGGCCATTGCTCTAGAGTGAGATTAGCACCAGCACTTCGTGTACCAAACTGAGCCATGCTGACTGTGTCAGCCAGTATTTTTTATGTAGATATACTTCAGGTCGAAGTCTAATTTTAATGAAACCATTATTTCTAGAAGCAATTTTTAAAGTAATTATCTTTGTACGAAAGGACGGATGTGGGTAACGCTGTCACAGAGCCACTCTATTCAGTTGTTCTAGGCACTCCATCCATCCCATGCAATAGAAACGCAGCAAAGGCTGTTTGCCGCATTGCACTCCTTACTACACTTTAAACATAGCATTAATCATTTCATCGTCCATGTTAGGACTTCCTAACCCTAAAGGAAATATCAGAAGGATGTGGAATATGTATAATATGCGCTTGAGACTTTAAAGTATGTAATTTTATTTTACAGAAGTGGTGTTTGAAGTTTTTCATGGCAAAAGCTGGGAAGGAGAGATATTTACTCTTGCAGAATGAAGTGCCAATGTTAGAAGCACAGGCGCTCTGTGTAGAGCTGGAGAAAATTCAATGCCTGTAGTAGGCTTGGAATTCCAGTACTCTGGGTCATTCTGTAGAGGCACTTACCCCATCCCCGAAAGTTACACCAAACTTAATATGCCGACTCCAGTTTCTGAAGTGTTGCAGTGTTAATATGTGGTTCCACCCACTCTGTCTGTCTGCCTCCTCCCTGCCAAACCAGCACTGTAGCACTGGGGTGAAGGTCCTTTCTGCAAAGAAACTACTGTTTTATTTCACTTGGTGTTTATTGACACAAGTATAAAACTAAAGCATTTTTGATCCTGAATCTGTCACATCGTAACAAACACGTTAATTTTGCCATGTTAAACCAAGATAGAGAATCTTTACTCCTGAAAAATGTTATCTTTCTTGCTGCTGTGTATTGCCACTGCTGAGGGTAAAATACTATCAGAGCACATTCCCTAACTGTAGAAATCACACACAACCAAAGAACTGTACTCTAAAATCTTCCATTTGCATGTTTCTTATGTTTCCAGCATTAATTTAAAAGAAAAATAGAGGAAGGTATTATGTAGCTAATGGTACTTTTGATTGTATAAAACTTGCTAAGTCATAGATCTTAGAGGTAAGATCAGTTTTGAATTAATGTGATGTAGAACTAGTGCAACACTGAAACTGGGGAATATAAATAAATGAATTAATATATGTAAATGTCTTGGATTGTTTCTTTCATTTTTTTCCATTTTCTTTTCACTTTGAGAGCTGTTTCAGTTTTCCATTAATCTTTTCCACAGTTACGTTTACTCTTTTAAAAAGTCTTTACAGGGGGACTGGGCCGAGCTTCCATCAAAGCATATGCCACCGATTGCAGCTTCTCTTGGCTTTCAAGATTGTGTGGAGCATGACTTCTGCAGAAAAACTGGAAAAAAGGTCTTGATGACTTTACAATTTGTCCTTTATTTTCATTATGGACTACAGAGTTCTAACATTAGAAATTTTTTCATTTTTCTGTTCCAATATAAGAAAACAGGAGTTGATACTAGTAATTGGTGTGGAATACAACACTTAATTCAGAGAAAGAATCTGTAGAGCCTACATCCGGAAATGGAGAGTTGCGTGGTAATTATTCAAACATCTCAACATAAACCTTGAAACTGAGCTAGAGTGTGAAAATGGGCTGAAAGAGGTAGTGTGCTTCTGTGATCAGTTTAGGTGATTCTACATCTTTTGTGTTAAAATCAGTTCATTATAAACACCAGAACAAGCTGGACCTCACAGAGTAGACGACTGAAAGGAGAAATGCGGGGAATGACTTGGTTATCTTAGTCCATAAGATGGGTAATTTTTTTTAATATTTTCTTCCCTCCACTTTTGAACTTTTTAACAAGGTCATTTGCATCACAGATTGCCCTGTGAAGTGAGAACCCTGAGCTTACATCGCTGCACGAAAGATGACCCAGTCCTCTGAAGTGACGTTGCGGTTGAAACAGGAGCAGGGGGCTTGAGCGATCGCTTAGGAAGCATCGTCAAAACTAGAATTTGTGCAGTAACGGGAGAGAAGGAGGGGAAGAACGATGCTTTGTGAAAAAGAAGCAGAGAGTTAGGGCCAAAGGTGACTTGCGTAGCCTTCGGTCTGCATCTCACAATACCTTCACGTAGGCAGGTGTGTCACTTGTACTGTCCCAGCCCCCACTCCAGATAAGTGCAGTGACACCGCAGCGGGGACTTACCTGGGTGGTGTCAAGTTCCTGTTGGAACTGAAATTTCAAACTCCTCAGTAGGCTGCAGGCTCACGACAACCACCGCCAGCCGAAAATATCTGTAAACATCTACATTTTGTGCTTGTATGAATAAGCAATGAAGCAAGCGGATAAGTTTAGGGTTTTTTGCCTCCTGGTGGTTGTTAGTATTTTATTCAAGACTACAGAGGCATTTTCTGTGAGAGCCTCTGTAAGTTTATACTATTTCAACAGTACTAGCAACAGAACTGTGTCCGAGCGCTGCGAGTGTGGCCTGTATGGATTAAATTCTCCTCTACTTAGTGCTCAGGGGCTGGTGGGCATTCCTAAATCAGCTAATCTTCAAGCCTGCGATGCAAATACCCAGTTCACCGTCACAACACCGCCGTGGATAGCACTGATTGAAAGAGGCAATTGCACTTTTGCTGAAAAAATTAATGTGGCTGCCAGAAGGGGTGCAACAGCAGCTGTGATCTACAATGCGGTGGACAAAGGCAACAGCACCACCCTGATGTCGCATCTCGGTGAGTAACACAGCGCGAAGCACTGAAACCTGACCATATCTCTGGAGTTTGGTCCAGGACAGCACAGCCGGGCTGTAAGGAAGCAGTTGTGTTTCTGAATGATTGTTGCTTTAATCAAGAACTCAATGGGAAAAGAAACGTATTATGCAATTTGTTGACTTCAGTGCTTAGTAAGAAATACTCTGCTGTTATGTTCTGAGCTTGGTGCAGTGTAGACAAACTGGTGACCCTGTGAAGTTAGTACCATTTTTTTACTCGTACAGCACGCAAATTATTTCAGACAGTGATGTAGAGAAATCCGTAGTGTCTGCTTTGAAGGCGCTAGTTTATTTTTCAAAGTTAGAGGCCACAAATGAACCTACAAGTGTCTGCAGCATAGGTATATGCTTTGCAGAATGCAAGCCAGATCTTGCTTTTATTTTTTTCTTTCTAAATTTTTCTAATCCTTTCTGAATAGTGGCTGAGCTCAGCCTCTTCTAGGATTCCCAAGTTCCTTAAAATGGACAAAATGATTGTAATCACCCATTCTGGCCCTAATAGCTACGTATCTGTCATTAGGGAAAAATTGAGAAGGTAATTGTGATATTGTATTGCTTGGCTTTTATTTCGGTGAGTTTCCTCTCGGTCAACCTGTCTAATAAGCATTTTAGTACAAAACATACATGTATGTAGCGAATTCCTTGAAATAGTGCAGCTTTGGTGGAGCTGCACTAGGAATCCTTTGGCTTAAGTCTTGCTTCTCTGATTTTGGGCTCAAACTGAGCGATTTTTAATCTGGAGATGAGCCAGCACTTTACTGGTGACATCCTAGTGCCGGTTGGGGTTTGCCACTTCAGGACGTGTCTCGCTGCGGAGCCCACGCCTGGGCAGTCCACAGCCTGACGTCGGCTGTGGAGCAGGCTGGCCCAGAGCCTCAGGTATGCTCCTGCAGGAGCATCGCGGGTGCTTTAGGGACCATCACTGAGGCTTGGCTCAAGAAAGAGAAAAGTATCCTAAACAAGGTATTGCACAACACGATAAAAACTGTGCTGTATGGCACTGAGGTGCAGTGGCTTGTTGTACGACACAGCCAGCTTTGACTCTCCTGACACCGTGACAGAGCTAGTGTTTGCAAACAGAGCTTAAACGTTTCACTGGAGATGTGTAGCCAATAAACCAAAGCTTTTGTTCTGCCTCTGAAGAAAATGATTTAGACTTCAGTGGCTGGCATGTCAAGATTCAGATTAACTTGCCTTTTTTTTTAATTTGGTTTTGGAGCATGCCAGCTCATACTCACGCTGGGTAAATAAAGAAAGGATTGTATTGCCTTTACAAAGCCTCAAAATCTTGTGACCCCAGCTGTCCCAAGGCAGGAGCAGGGCACCCGCTTCCCCCAGAGGTCAGCGGAGGGGAATGGGATGGATCCTTGTTTAGATACTCTGGGTAACTGGGATATCACAAACCCGACAGTTAGACAGACTAGACTCCAGAAGTAAGATAATTATTTAGGATGAGCTCCGAAAGCAGACCGTAATTTTTCAGACTTTTTTTTCTAAAACTAAAAAGATTTTTTAAATCTTGAAAGCAACAGATATGTCACCTCAGAGTGTATATTTCATGAGACATGAAGTCCCATCTTTCTTAATTTAATTCATTTAGTTTTCTGAAAGACAAATTGATATTTTTATAGGACTATTTCCTGTAATCGTCCTATGGGACTAAAGTGGGTATTACGATCTATTTGATGGCAAAGAAGGTTTATAAATCAGTGCAGTAGTCACATGTTAAACACGGTGAGGGCAAAATACTTCAGTGAGATGAGCTCTTTGTCTGATCAGTATAGAAGCATCTTCTCTCTGTATTTGTTTCCCTCAGAGCAAAGCGTGGAGCTGTACGTTCTTTAGGTAGAAGAGAAAAAGTCTGGGAGAGGGGTGGTTACTGCAGCACAGCGCTTAGAGCAAATGAGTGCTTGGAAATTATTTACTTTTTTAAAGCAGAGCTGTTCACAGGGCAGGGGAAGGAAATCTCCTCTTTGGCTGGAATCTGCCAATGGTGGCATCGCCCAGAGAGGTCTTGGGGATTAATCCTCTCTGCCATTTGGACCTTTGGAGATGAGACGCCCTGTTGGCAGAGCGGCGAGAGGAAAACCTGCCCTGCTGCTGCCAGCGACCTGCGAGCTCCTGATTACACAAGGAGCAGCAGCCACCAGGGTTATCAGCCAGTTCTTGTCATCCGTCTGTATTCCTCTGCTACCGTGCAGGGCCATAGGAACCCCATCACCTTGGTTATTCATTAGACCTTGGGGCCTTGGCCGCAGTTTCCCGCCATCCTCCTCCCTTCCTGCTGACTTCAACATAAAATCAATAGAGTTTTCTAGCCAACCTCAATTTCTGTTACAACAGTACAATATTGTGTATGTATTTCACATCGTAAAAACACCCACTCGGTCTTACAGCAATGAAATAGTTTGTTCTGGGCAAAGTCCGGGCTTGCAGGAAACGTTGGTAATTTAAAGCTGCTGGGAGGGAACAAAGAGAAAAAAACCCTCCCTCTTGGTGACGCCTTCCTCATCCTCTACCACAGTTCCTTTTACCTGCCATCAGTTTTACCTGTTACTGGGTAGGGTATTGGTTTGTTGTTACACACACACCCCTGAGATTAAAATGATACATTAATTGCTTTTACGATGGAAAATTTTAGAGGTCAAGATACTAGTAACAACTTTCCCATTCCTCTCCGATTACACAAATCACTGGCGGGAGAATGCTCTGCTTAGATCTGAAAGATTTTCTATAGGTGTTTGTGTCATTCGCATGAAGTCAGATTGATCCAATGGTACAGAGACTAAGCTGTTGCTAGAAGAAAAACGTCCCTTTTCAGTGGTTCCAGCGCTTACTTGATTTTCTCTGGAAAGCAAAAGGGAACATGCATCTGTAACAACATTTTTCCACCACCGCTCCTTGAAACTTAAATGGAAATTCCAGGAATTATCAAGTTTTTGAAACACAGCCAAATTTAAACAATGTATCTGGGGGCTTGTTTTTTAGTAAGAAATACCAGACCGCAGCCGGTAGCAGAATAACGGTGCTCTGCAAAGTCACGAAGCAGCTGGTTTGGGCCGATGCTTTGTCAGCAGTGCTGGCACAGGTCGGTAGAGGGCTGTATCTTCTTGTCACTGGGATTTTTTGCCTCTTCCTTTACAAGAGAAAATAGGAGACTGGAGATAGTATTAAAAAAAAAAATAAAATTAAACCACCCTTATTGCTGCCATTTGGATACTAGTCCAATATAGCAGCTAAGCTAAAATATCAAGTGTTTTCTGAAAGGTTTTCTCCAAGGGATTTACTAAGACCCAGTGAAAGGAAACTCTTACTGGTTAAAGCCTGCAAGACGGGTGAAGAACAGTAGCCTGGCAGAACTGTTGTACAACAGGAGCAAGCAGGTATCTCAGTTTCTATGTACAACAGAAATAACCAGCAATTCTGCCAGTAATTGAAAAAAAATTGTTGTGGATCTGCATTTCCTTCCAACTTTTTTCCAGGATATTCTGTAGCCTCACAGTCTAACTTTTGTTATCTCGGAAGTATTTTGAGATAGGATCTTATTAGCTGTTGGTGCAATACCTATTATAAACTTGTGGGCCAAATGCCTGACAATGGAGTTTGGTTTTATCTTTTGTTTTGAAAAACTGGCATAAAATCTTGCTCAGATTTCCCATTTAACTCTCTAAAATATCATTGCTTATTTGATCTTCAGAGCCGTTTCTGTTTTGCAGCACATTTTGAGTCGTCTCCTCTGTTTACTATAGAAAAAGCCAGGCTCTCTGTCCCAGCTTTGAACAGCCTGTGGGACCTGCACATGAAAACAAATTAACTTCCAAGAGCGTCTATCCAAAGCAGATGCCGTGAATTTCCCTTTTTATTTATTCCCTGTGAAGTAAGTGGCTCTTCTAACAGCAGTCCAGGTGCCTCTGCAAAGTCGATGTTCTCACAGCATAGACTAAATTCCTCCATTTATTGTCTGAGAAACTTGTCCAAGTGGCTTCACGTCACTGATGCTGTGAGAGGTGCAGGTACAGCGAGGGCAGCGGCAGGAAGGGCGAAGCCCTTCACCGGTGGGAGCCCTCACTGCGAGGAGAAGCTGGGAGAGCTGGGGTGGGTCCATCTGGAGAAGGCTTGAGGGCTTCTCATCCATGAGTACAAATTCCTGATGGGGCCAGGGAGGGTAAATAAGATGGAGCCAGACTCCTCTCAGTGGTGCCCAGTGAAAGAAATAGAGGCAATGGGCACAAACAAGAAATTACATAAGGAAAAACTTCTCCACTGTGAGGGTGGTTGAACAGTGTGGCAGGTTGCCCAGAGAGGTTGCACAGTCTCCTTCCTTGGAGATACTCAAGACCCGACTGGACATGGCCCTGGGCAGCTGTCTCCAGCTGCGTTGGACTGTCCGATCTCCAGAGCAGACAGCTTTTTCCTTCCAAAAAGGATCCCATAAAAATCCCTGTGGGCTGTGCTCACCTCCGCAGAGCACAGGCTGCCAGAGAGCTGCATTCAGGTCTGGGATTTTCCAGAGCCTCCAGAACATGGAGACATCAAAGCCCAGGCCCTCACTATGTTGGCATTTAGTATTTTAGTGTTTCTTTAGCTTCCCAGGTAATCCATGTGATGGGCACTGGGTTTATTTCAGGTCACTACATCCTGTGACCCACTTGTTCATCCATAAACTTGGTGGTGAACATATACAGGGAGCCCAGATTCTGCTGCTCTGGAAAACCAGCAGAAGGTTTGTCCTGGGACCACAGCATGGCTCTCTCATGAGCTTCCTCGGTTCGCAAAGCTCAGGAGAGGCTTTGCAAAACTTTAACTGCCAGAACCAGAAAAAGAAGCCAACCTGCTGGCTAACCTTTTCCCCTAGAAGAGGAAGGTGACATCCTCTGTTTAACCTGCTGGAAACAAAGAACAAAAGAAATATTTGCAGCTAATGGAGTCAATCAATCTGGCTTCTAATTACAAGCATGTAATATCTTATAGAACACGCACAGCTTTCCTCAGTCACCTATCAGTGTAACCTTTCCTATCAGTCATGCCGTTGTGATTGAAGTTGTGTTAGTTCTTACAACCCAAGAGCTGAAGAGAAAAAAAAATGTAATGGTGGAAGCCTGATGGTCACCTGCAGGTGTGAGTGAAATGAGTCCTCGGGGGCATTGCAGGGCGTGCTGGTGAGGGTCAGCTCCTCTCCACGCTGTCACCACTGTGAAACACCTCAGAAGAATCGATGAAAGCCAACGAGGCAAACTGTGAACTGCCTGTGCGTAACCACCCCAGCAAGGAGCTGGGCGTAAATAGCCAAGAGGAAAATGTTCAAGACAGACTGAGTTTAAAGTCTGATCTCCTTGAAGGCTCCTGTGGTTCGGGGTGTTGCTCAGGCTCAGGCCAAGACTCAGAGCTTGGAACCCGTCTGGAAGTAAGCACTTCATGCATTGTCTCTTGCCGTGGTTTGGGACAGTCCCTCCTGGTGAAGCACAGAGGGTGTGCTGAAGACCTTTTTCTCTGGGAGCTCAGTGCGCTGACTCACACCAGGGGAGGGCTGGGTTTGGTTCCTTTTATCACCTGAGAGGATTCAAACTCATTTTCTTGCTTCCTTGAAGATCCCCGAGCTCTGTGCTGGTGTGCAATACACCTTTTGTGCTCGGAGCCCTGCAGGACAGCAGAGCCGAATGCTGGCCTTACCCAGACCAGTGCACGTGTAGAAGCAGGACAGCAGGTGCTTGAAGTAAGTAAGTTGTTTTGTGAGCAAAACAGCTTTAACGAAGTGGGATTTTTGTCCTAACACCTGTCCCCTGTGTCCTTATACCCCCTCTGAGACTACCTGGGTAACGTTTTCCTCTTTTCCCCCTTCCCATCCCTGTGATTTCAACTCCACAAGCTCAAGAGTCCTTTTGCTTCCTTGTTCCTTGAACTAACAAACCCTGCTCTGTGGCAGGTGGGACTCTCCCTGGGCGGAGGTAGTCAGGAGCCAGTAGTCCAAAGACAGCACGTGGTTGCTGAACCTCAGGTTTCTGCCTCTCCTGAGGGACCTGAAGGAACCGATGGTGGTTTCAGTCCTCTAACCAGCTGCTGATGTTAAAAAACTTGTGGGAAACTTCTCCTTGAATTTTCCAAGCTTTCATCTGAGTTTGGCTGAAATCGGTCATCAGCGTAGGCAAGCGGGACAGTTATCTGCCGGGAGGAGACGGGGAAGGAGGAGGGATGGGGACAGAAAGGAAAACAATAAGATTGCATACCTTGTTTCCTTTGAAAACCAACAAAAAATGAACAAGAGTCAGATTTTGGAGGTGATCTAAGCCGCAACTGATCAGAGGTTTTCAGAATATGTTTTGGACCCAAATTTCACTAAGTCTCTTTCAGGATCAGGCTTTGGTTTCTTTTAAAATTCTTACTGCAATTTACTCGTCTACTTAACCTTCTAATCCATCTGGCCTTCCAACAAAGGATTTATACAGGGTCTTTACAGAAAAAAAAAAATCTTAAACCTTACAAAATCAGTGGAAGTGTTTCCTTTGATTTCAGTGGACTCTAGACTGTGCCATTTGCACATGGAAATGTTGGGTCAGCAAGTACGCAATAAGCTATGCCACCTTTTTTATAGGTGCATTTATTACTATCTCACTTATCTCTCATCCCAAATGTTGCAAAGTAGATATTTCAGAAGTTATTTAGAAGATATTTTAACATGGGCCATTGATTTTCTTGTAGCAGTTACTGTTTTCAGTTAAAATCTACAGCTGCTTTCTATGCAGTTTTCCAGCTGGGTTGGTGGAGCCATGAAAGGATCACCTGCATCAAAGCGCCTTACCCTGTGCATCCTCCTGAAGAGCAGAAGTGTTAATAAAAAAACCTGAAATACGAATCTTACTTGTACATAAATCGAAGAAATCTATAAATATCTTTATTTGCTATGAATACGGTCTCTTCCACGCTTGGAGAAGAGCTTGCGGGCAGCAGGCTGCCCTCTCCCCAGTGTCCTCCCAAGCCGTGGCCATGAGAACCTTTGCAGCTAGGCAAAGATGCAAAAGGCACAGAGGAAAAACCATCCGTGGTTTACAATTTCTTCCATCTCAAGGAGGGGGAGATGTTGAAAGAAGCATCGCTGAGCCTAAACCGCCATGCGAGGTCTCGGTCCTCTGGGGCAGGGAGGAGCACCGCCTCCAGCCTGACTTTGCAGTTCAGGCCCATTACACTTTGAAGTCACATGCCAAAAATAAATCTCAGAAAAAAAGTATGTCCTAAACCAAATCGTTTCGTCTAGAGCTGATTAGTTTAGACAGTTCCACGGCCTCTCAGAAAGGGTGCGAGCTCCGTGCGCTCCTGGCCACAAGCAGTGATGGCTGCCTGATGCTGGGTGTCCCTCGAGGAGCTGGGACAGCCCCAGACCCCCCCAGCCGCCAGCTGGGTCCAAGCACCGAACCCCGAAATCTCACACGCCTTCCCAGAGAGGATTTTCTCCTCACTGTTTTTTCCATTTGTATGCTCTCCTCCAATGCTTGTTTCCTCCTCCCGGGCCCCTTTCTGGGGGTGTCTCTGCTGGGGTGGCTGGTGTCTCTTGCTGCTTGTCAGCAGCTCTTGGGGGTGGCAGGAAGGAACAAGAGAGCCTGGCAAGTCTTTGGCGTGTTGAGGCCATTGGCAAAGCTCCCACTGACATTGCTGGGGTCACTGAAGTTTGTCACAACTTACATCCTAATTATGTTGACGTCCTAATTATGCTGTAAAAGCTGAGCTCTTACAGTTGTGTGATCTTAAAAGCCCCTATTCAGAGCATTCCTGCCTTTGGCTCGTGGTCCTTTAAACAAGGTTTTCAGGACCAGCTGGAGCCACTGCTAAGCTTTCCCTGGTGGAGGTGGCGAGGGCTTTTCACAGAGGCCTGTGCAGATTTGATGGAGATAAAGTCAGAACTGAAACTGGGCACACTTGCACCTTGGTTGACAAAGCTCCTCAGGGATGTGCTACTGATTTCTGCGAGTAGCTGCAATCTGCGCCCCCATAGGTTGTGCATAACAAAGCCAGAAAGTGCAAACATTTTTGGCCTGGATTCATTTCTTCCTCAAAGAGCCAAGTGTCAATACGTCCTGTTTTTGATGTGTTCAGACTTCCAGTCACCTGATGCTCCTCAGTTGGTCAACTGCATTACATGCATTATATGGAAAATCTCGGTCCCCAGGCTGGATGGAGATTGCCCAACGCACTGCAGGGGAAGGGAACCACTGATTCAGTCCCCTGCTTGGAAACTCTACTGTCACTGAACAAAGACCACCACTGAATCAACAGGCCTGAGTAGCATCGTGCTTCAGCTCCATGTGAAACCAAACCAGACCAAAAGTACGTGTTGTCTGGCAAGTTCTGGCTTTTCTTATTAGAAAACGCTGTCACAACAATTGGTCCCTCTGTGCCAGAAACACGGAGAAACATTGTTTGCTTCCCTGGCACCGGGGACTCCTGCGCACATCTGGCTAGCCGAGGGAAAGTGTTCAGTGCCAGCGCACAGGGCCATCTGACGCACTTTTTTTTTTCTACATCCAGTGAACGGAGAGTTGTGGGATGGAGTTTCCAAGTTGTGTTAGAGCCAAACAAGCTCCAAGATTCACAGTGAAACTTAGCTGGAACTGGCAACCTCCGTGTGTCTTCTGCATCTAGTCACAAGGATCACCTCAGATTCTCCTGGAAGGTCCTAAGCCCCGCAGGCAGGAGGTGGGAATGTTTCCAGCCTCTACACCTCCTCCGGCCTGCGCTTGTCCTCTTTGTAAAGTGGCAAAGGACCACGAGCTCCATTCTCATACGCTAATGGTTTTTTTCAGCTAGCTTAAAAACTTGGGATGCTGTAGCCCGCACCATTGCCTACCCTGGAGCAAGTCACCTGCCCAAGTCCGTTGCTGGTCATGGACATGAGCTGGTTTTGGATAAGAAAATACAACATCTGTTGTCTTTAACTTGTGATTCACAGTAGCGTTTGTTCATGGATTTTTTTTTGTCCCATGACATTCAGTCCTGGGTTTCATTTTAGGGTGCTCCTTTTGATTGCTTTTTCCGTTTTTATAAGTGCTTCTCCTTTCCACTTTGTTGTTCAGTGGGGAAGGCCCAGAAACACGGTTCAGATCCATACGCAGCGCTTGGAGGGTTCAGTGCTGGCCCCTGTAATGCTTTGCTCTAACAGAGATTTCTTGTGTCCTTGTGAGCTTTCCTCCAAAGACAGAGATCCAGGGCTGGGTACTTGAATGAGAAACAAATACAGTTTTGAAGGACATGAACGTACAGGTCTCTCATCAGCAAGATGCCCTGAGTGATCTGGCTTGACATTAAAAAGCAATATTTAGCATAAACATTTTTTTATCTTGAAAAATGATGTTTAAATATTTACTCAAATGAGATAAAACTCCAGATAACGATAGGGTCTGTCCCTGTGGAAGGCAGTGACAGCGTTCCCAGGATTTCACCTTGTCTGAAAGTCAAGCCCTACTTTCTGGACTTTTCAGAGCCTCCACCAGTAGCCACGAGGAAAAAAATGAAAGGCAAAAATTATACAGCATAAGGTTTTAAATAATAAAAATCTCTTAAGATTAAAAAAAAATCAGATCTGTGCCAGAAATGCCTTCATGCTGTAATTATTTTAGCTGTAATTCTGCTTCTCATTTTGTGGGAGACCGTTAATGCTGCTTAATCTATCGTTGTCCCATCTGTAGGCATCATGGGCTACAGTGCTTTTGATTTCAGAAACTTCTAGAAAGCTCTTGCAAACAAATGTAGCAGAAGGGAGTTGCGCTACTTGTTAATACATTGTGCCGTGTGTCACAGCCCCTACAACGTCTCGTCTCTTTCTCCAAAACAAAATATGCTTTCTCCAAACTATAAAATCTCAGCTTTTTATGTAAAGGAAAAAACCAAAACCTGTCAGCCCTCCTTTTGCCTGGTCCCTCCAGCCTTCCTGGTAGCTGTGACTATTTTAATTGCTACTCAATATGCACCTTTTCTGTCGTGAACTACAGTTAACTGAGGTGAAAGCCATCAGACAAACCATATTTTTCAAACACAAGCAAAGGATGAACTTCAGTAAGGCTGGAGATCTGTTTATTAATCATCATTCTGGAAGACGGTTGAATGTGAGAGCCCAGAAAGCTCTCGATGTGTCATATGTAGCTTAAAATAGGTATAATTGGCACACTGTTTTTTTAGAACATGGCCTTTTAACTCTGCTGGGGTGTCCCTCTGTGCTCCGACAGTGTCCCGGCCATCGCACCTGGCTTCCCTCTGTTGTGCTGCCCCGGAGGAGCCGCTATCCGTTCTGGGATGCACAGGGACCATTGGCCTCTTGGAGGTGGCTTCCCAGCAAAGCCGAGCAAGGCTGGTGTCTTCCAGTGTTTACTTGGAAGGATTGACCACCATCAGCATCCGCTTTTTTGCTCCAATACAAACAACTTGACTTCCTTTGCATTGCTAACCTGAGAAATTCCCCTACCACGGTGAACAGGCTTTCTGCTTGTGCCTGCTGTTCGCTTATTTTCAAGCGAGTGGAAACATTGCCTGAGCAAGGAGTCACAAACTTGGTACCAAAATAATGCCGTAGCAGCCAAATGTTCGCAATCCCATTTAGAGCGATTATGTTTCTTGTTACCGCTCTCGGCGCTGCATGGTGAGGAGTTCAAGTTTAGGTTCCGTGTTCATTTTGGTGAGGTTACCAGCTGTCTTGTGGACATTTTGCCACCAGGCAGTAGCCTGGACAGCGTGCACATTTCCCAACAGTTTCCGAAGAGCAGCGTGGGTCGTTAGCACCCCCCAAAGCCAGGCTGGAACCCATGGGCAGCTGTGCCCCAGCACAGAGCGGCCGCGACGCCCCACAGGGCTGCTCCCCGGCACCCTGCCTGCCGCAGAAACGCCCTCGCACCTGCCCACGGCCGCAACACCTGCACCCATGCTGTGGCGTTATTATCGTCATATTACAAACGGTAACGTATGGGAGTGTAAGAGACTGTGGCTAAGCCTGATGCTCAAAATCCCCAGAACTATAGGAAGTTTTGTATGCTGAGGAGGTTCCAATCTTTGTCTTTGGTCCGATCGTGCCTGGGTGAAAACGCTGGAGCTGAACATCCCTAAAGCTCAGGAGGCATTTGAAGCTGAGCGGTTTGGCTGCTGCCTGTTGCATAAAGCTTGGTTGTATTTTCAGAGTGTTGTTAAGTTGTTCCCTGTACCTACATGGAACAGGTTTCAAAACAAAACCACGTCCCTCTGATTGCGTACAGATATACTTCTTCTTATAGCTAGAGATGTCACTGTTGAAATGAGTTGTCTGCTTAGATGTGGAATGAGAAAATGAGAGGTTTGTTTGGGTTAGGACAAAAGGGTTTGCTTAGTGTGTGTAGCAATATTGATCTTCAGCAAATTGCTTCATCTGCTCTTCATTACCTGCTCTGCACACTGCTATTTCAGCAGCAAAACCAGAGGCGGATCTCTCTGTGCTACTGAGCTGCAAAACCCTGTGGATGCCGTGCTGGCAGGGGTGGGCGCCGGTGGAGCGGGTTGGTTTCGAAGCCCCCAGGTAGCCATTCAACTACGCCCAACGCTCCTTGTCCTGCATTTAGCACAGGCGCAAGTGAAGGAAAACGTGTGCCGTAGGTAGACGCTGAGTTAGCCATTATCAGCCACATGGATTCAGAATCCGCCAAAAGCCTGCGTTAAAAACTAAGAAGTGCCGACTCGTATCAGAAAGGGTTTAACTCTGTGTTTACACTAATTTTGTTGGCGATTGCATAGGCAACGGCTGCTCTTGTGCCATGTAATCACTGCACAGGAATAATCCTTTCTAAATGATGGGCTCCCATCCGGAGACCCAGCCTGCGCGTAGTGACATGGGACCATTTGGGGATGTGTTTGAGTGGCTCCGGGTGCTGGGGGCAACTCCTGCAGAGCAGCTGGCAGGGGCAGGGCCTCTCAATCAAAATAGCGGCTCTGTGGAGAAGAGGAGCTCAAAATGTTCTTGTGTCTCCTGTTATCTTCCTTTCTTGCCTCTAATTCCCTGGAGGGGCTCGACAGCATGTCACGCTCATGTTTGCAGTGATTCCGCAAGCACTCTGACTGCACTGCCTGGTGCGGGACAACCTGGCAAAAATGTGTATGCGCCGGAGCGAGGGACTTTTGAATGAAAGCTGGCTGCCCACAAAGGAACTGCAGAGTCCTAAGGAATGGTGAATTTTCATTGTGAGTTACATAGATCAAATAATAATTAACTATGCAAACACAACTAATACCTAAATAGAAAAAGGCGGTTTTGGTTGAAATGGCAGGTTTATAGCGTATGTCTAATGACACGGAGAACAATGGCCGGTGAGCTAACACAGCTAACCTAGTGCTCTACACACTGACTTCAGGCAGGGCTGATACCGCCTGTCGCTGAGTGTTCAGCAAATATTAACTGAACGGTGCGAAGCAGGCTGGGCACTGGGTGCTGGTGCCCCTGGGCTTGGGGGCTGCTGGGGGGCGTCGGTCCCTTCAGGGGGTGCCCAGGGGCCCGCTGGCACCCCGGTGCTGTGTCCGCTGCGGGCGCTGGGGCAGGCTGCTGGGGAGGGGGTCTGGAGGGGGGTCACCCCTGTGCCGGGAGGTGACGGAGGGGGGTTATCCACCCTTCCTGGGAGCCA
>VYZM01015727.1:91324-111699 GCA_013398915.1 Dromas ardeola | reverse complement strand
TTTTTTTTTTTTTAATACCCCTGAACCTCCATGCTGTAGAACTTCAGGGCAAAATACTGCTCAAGCACCAAAATTACTGAATTTCTTCATTCCACAGGAAGGAGTGTGATCTTTAAAATGCTGAGCTGTATCTTTAAACAGCCTAAAACCTTCCAAAGAAAAAGCAAAAAGCAAACTGTCTGGAGAAAGCAACTGATCAGGTTTATCTAACTTTATCTCCTACAAATTTTACTCCCTGAACTGCAGTGCAGCTGTAATGCTGCCGTATTGGAGGCGGTGAGAGCACTAAACTGCTTTTAGCTGACCCTCGCACTTCCCACGTCGCACTGCCTGTGTGCTAGCTGCAATGTGAGACACGACCGCAAACGTGGCTGCAAAATGGTGTTATGACTTTGGCTGCCTTTCTGTAGACCACAAGTTAGGAAACTGCTGCTTGTTGAAAGCTGCTTTCTGACTGAAAGCTTTACGAGAATCGCAATGACAGCCTCAATTAGGTGTTGAAAAAAACCCCCACTATTAAATGGTGTTCTTAAACCCCAGGCAGGGAGTTGCTAATGAGTTAAGTTTCCAAGTAACTCTTCTGTGCAATAATCTGATCAGCTGATAGGACTATGCTCATAGTTTTGTCTTCAGTCTGATCAGACACACCTTAGCCCTGAAGTAGCAGGTGTTAAGTCAAAAGCCTTAAAAGTGAGAATAAAGTCCTGGCATGACATCTGTTAAAGGTGATGGGCAGCAGCAGGAACAGGATCTGAGTGGTGCAGGCCTTGCCCTTACAGCTGTGTTGCAAAGGGGACCATTGGTATCTGCAGTGCTTCGTGCAGGAGCGACCTGAACTCTGAAAGAAGAGTTGTTAGAGTCCCCTCCTACAGACAGCGATAGCACGAGCATCTCACTCTAGCTGGGCTCAGAGTATGTGAATGATTTCTGGATCAGTGGTTAGATAGTGAAATGACAGACTTCTCTGCCACTGCAGAAGACCTGCCCTACTGAGCTGCTCTGCTGTCCTGGAGATTTTGGGCCTCTTGAGCAAGATCCTTCTGAAATAGTCTGATAAAGCTGGACATAGGTGTTGACATTCAGGCTTCTGTAACATTTGAGGACTGGCTTCTTTAAAATGTTAGCAAGTAGAACTATTGATGTTCTTGGCAGGCAGAGACAAGCTGGAGTGAATGACAGCAATACTCCTGGAGTTGAATGGTGGGCTCAAACATTGACCAGAGTTGAATGCTGGGTTCTCTAGAGTGATCGCAGAACCTAACTCAGTCCAGCTTGTGTTCTGAAGTCCTGTTGTCTAAGTGCAATCTTGTGGATGATGGTCAGCTGGCTGTATCCTTACTGAGACTAGAGATCTAACAGTGAGCTGAAACTGTATTTGTGCCTTCTCTAAGCTGTGTCTGCCTCAGGTTCTGCACTAGGCCTCCTCTAAGTGCACGTTCTGGTGTTATGCCACAGCTGGAAGTGGCGTGAGGATACAGTAGGGGGATATAAGGGTACAATAAGGGAATAGTTGAAAGAGCAGTATTGGAAGTTATCGTTTGCCTGTGAGATGTATCATTGCCACTCCTGGATGTCAAATGGAGTTGTCTCTCTGTAGTACCTTTCATGAGGGATGGCCTGGAGATCTAACTTGAAGCTCTCCTCTTGCTGACATCTGTGGACAGAGATGCACGCTGTCTCCTGCTGCTGAGTTCCCTCTTTCATTCCCTGCCATCTGCCTTGGTATGAGAACTCTGGTCAATACTAAAGAAACCAGGGCAGGAGAAACTGGGTGCCCTAGAAGCTGGTCTGCAAAAGACACTCTGTATCACATCCCATGAAAACTTTTGCTCCTTTGAAGGTATTTAACAGAGCAGTTGTGGAAGTCTAGCTCTATTCTGAGCTATCAGGCTTTCAACAAGCTACGAATGTTATTAATGCCTCAGTGGTAGATGGTACTGGGAAAATCCAGTCTGCTTGACTAGCACCTTCATAAAGTGTTTCTATCTTGGGTTCTGTGTGCAGAAGGAATTTACTGTAGATTGAAAAATAACATTGATAAATGACATGCCAGTTCCACATGATGTCAGCTGAACTGAAATTAAGGAGCCTTAAAATGTGCTTTATAAAGTGTAAGAATAAAAGAAAGCGTCTCCGCTGTCAGGGGGTAAAAAGGTACTGTTTTGTAAAAGTGAAACTCAAGACAATCCAGAATTGTTTTCAATTGCTTTTATACCATGGCATCTAAAAACTGACCTCACAATGATTAGATAAGCAAAGAATAATAAGAAAGTTCTTGTTAGTGAAGGTGAACTACTAAAAGGTGATGCTACAGTGTTCCCTGGTAGCCATCTGATTGAATTTTCAGTGTATATCCAAAGTTTGAGACTCTTAACTGCTTTGGCTCTATGAAATACTGAATATTAGTCAAGCAACTTAGCAGCTTGCATGCTAGATGGGGAGCTTCCCTGTCATCATTCAGCCCTTTGTAAACTTGGATTGCCTGGATTTCAGTCTGTTACTTGGTGGAGTGAAGGAGTGTGTTTTATCTCCTTTATTGCACAGATGTTGAAGAGTTGTACATTCTTTTGGGGGGTGCCTTTAGGAAAGTCAAGTGTGGTGATAGTTAAGTATTAAAAACTTTCCCTCTTTCAGAAGTGAAGTGTTGCTCTGAATGCATCCCTTTACCCAGTGTTACTACTCTTCAAAGTATCTCTCTGCTTTTTTGACCTTTCCTGTGGGATTGTATTGCTATTGTGTGAGGAGCCTTTTAAAGTGTCAGTCCACCACTTGAACCAAAACGAACACTCTTTAAATTGCTCTGAGTGCTATGATGAGCTAATTGTGATATGTGATAATGATGCTCTGCAGCTTGTCTCTTGTTTGTTCAAGTTCCTGAATATTTGGCTTGTTCTTGTGGACTGAGCCGCAGCCCCAGGAGAGATCTCACCCTGGACTGAAAAGGGCAAGGAAGCTTGAGTCCCAGTTGCTTACTGAGGGGTAGAACAGAAAGAGGGGAGAACATTTTCTAGATGCTTTGCCTATTCTGCAAAGGCTCCTTGAAAAGAAGAGCCTGGCTAGGTATGTGCTTCATTCATGCATGGGACTAGTAGAAACCCCTGCGTGAATTGGATGGCTTCCAGGTATTAACATATTGGCGATATGTTTTCCCTTTTCTTTTGGCTTGAGAAAAATCTTCAGACTTCAGTGCTTTCTGAAGCAATCTCTTGTTCTATAGACAGCTGGGCTGTTGAATACCTTTAAACTTCACCGTGTGCCAATACAGTTTCTGTATTTCCTCCTATGACTACTTGCTGCTTCTGGTGAAAGCATTTTTTCTGGATGGCTTGACCACATATAACCTAGGTTTTAAACATGTTCTCCTCTGCAGACTTTTCTTGAAGGCAGCAGCTGCCTCTCGCTCAGCTTGAGCAGGAATTGTATGCAAGCCAGTAGTGTAAAACTGTGCAAAGGGTTTCTTTAAAAAGTTGAGTGACTACTGAGAAGAGCCAGTCATGTTGTCTTGCGGTTCAAGTGAGAACATAAGTAGCACATCTGTCCTAACTGTGGGTTAAAATAGAGTAGCTTTTTCCTCACGACCCAGCTAGCTAAACTGTTTGCAACCTGCTGGTTCTTACCTGAATGCATATTTTCTTCTGGGCTTGAAATTCAAGTCCCCACCTCTGCCATCTCTTACTGCATTGAGGTCTGTGAGCAAGAAGGTGGAAAAACAAGGCAAGTGTGGTAGGTGGCTTGATAACTTTCTTTGCCAGCGGAGTGCTGGCAAATTCAGTTCCTCAATATATTAACCTTTCTTAATAATGCAAAATGGCCAGTGATGTTATCTGTGGCCTGGTTTCTAATTTAAGCTCGAGTCTTCACTTCCATTGATTTCATAAAGATTAGATGTTGCAGCTGAGAAATGACCGAACTAATGGCTTTGGAGGAGGTGAATTGCTCAACTTTGCACAATTCAGAACTGTTTTCATGGCAGTAGCTACCTGTGGGGAAGAACTTTCTTAGCTTACAGGAGAAAACCATGAGTTCCTGACCTCCTTAGAGCTTGTGGGTCTGCATTGCCGTGACCGTGCTCGCAGGGTGCCAGGAGGGCACCCCTATGCAGAAGGTGTCAGAGATAAAATCAGCAGTGTTGGGCTTGGGAAGACTGAGGACTAAGCAAATAGCAAACCTAATTTTCCCAGCTAGGTGCCTCTCTACTTCAGAGCCTGGATAGGAGCTGGGACCTGGCCTGTTTTGTAATGTCTTGGTTCTTTTTTTTTCTGCCTCAACTTAGTCAGCTATTTTTTCTAGATTTGCGAGGTTTTAGAGTTTTAACATCATTAACATTTCATGTTTGCTTGAAAAACTTGGCTTCACAAAATGCTTTGACATTCCAAGCTCGAGTATCCTGGATCTCCTGGTAGGCTATTCAGTAAAAAGGTCCCTCTTGGAACTTTTCTCCATCCCCCGGCGGGGTGTTCTGCTGTACTTACCAAAATCAATGTTAAAGGTGACTTTGCCATTGGTGCATTTCATGAAGAGCAATTAAACTTGTGCCCAGGCAAAACTTAAATTATTGTTTCAGTAAATTATTAACGATACAGCCAGTTGGGTCCTGTCTAATATGCTTGGCCTGACATTAGATGTGTAGATTAGATACTGATGAGGGAGTACATTCCTAGAAAGTTTAGTTCTCAATTAATAACAAGTAGCAGTGACAGATAGTTCTGGCTGCACATGGGAAGTACTAACATTGCTGCATTCTTGCTCTGTTGATATTACCACACTTGCGACTGAAACTTTTGGGGACCCCCGGTGTTTCCTGAGATGAGTATGTAGCTGCTTTTCTGAGACTTCAGTCTCATTGACAAGAAGAACATCATTCTAAAGTTTACCTTAAGTGACATACAGAAACATACATTGATGTCTTCAGCAGAAGAACTTTACAAGCTTCAAAGAAAAATTGACTGGCTCTTGCTCCTAAAAACTATACCTAAAAACTTGTTTGCATCCTTCACCTTTGGATTGTATGTATCTCTTGATAGTTGTTAATAGCTATTAACTGTTAAACTCCCAAAAGTGTGCATATTGATCTTAGGATCCCAAAACAACACTGATACACAAATAAGTCATTTTGCACCAAAACTATTTGGCAGGGTCCCAGTGGACCATATAAATTAACTTGTTTGACATTAACTGTTTCAGCACAGGGAATCTTACCCAGACTCGAATTACCAATTCTCCCTGAGTTTGCTGGGTGGCAGCAGCAGCCCTGCACCCACTTGTTGCTTCTGTACCTGTGGCACCAGCACTCCACCTTCATCCCAGAAAAGATTCTTGTAACTGAACTAAAACGCATAAAGGGAAGTAATGCTGGAAAGCTAACAACGTGGGGCTCCTGCACTGAGCAGCTGAATTAGGAAGAGGATTTTTGGCTGGCTACAAAACTTGAGTCCAGTCTGTCCCTAAGACGAGTGCCGTGTTGGGATGGCGCTGCCCGATACCACCGTGTGCCGAGGCAATAAGTGCACCAGAGAGGGAGAGGACAGTCATATTTGTGCTGGTGGAACAGCACCAACCTGTGACCTTTAAACAGAGACATTGGCTCCCGTACTAATTAAATACTTTGCAGTGACAGCTGGGCAGCAACAGTTGCCAGGCAAGCTGGGCTTCTGCTGTCTGCTCATCTCTGCCCTGCCACCCTGGCAGTAGCCAGCAAATTGTTGCATGAAGGGGAATGCTTCCTCCTCTGCTTTCATTAAAGCTGCCTTGTAATCCACCTGGGGCTAGTCATTTCATTTGTTTCATGCCTTGTGTCACAGGGAGGGGGAGAAATAGCTCTCAGACTTTTTTTTTTTTTTCTTTCCTTTGTGCATGTTACTTTGAACCAATATTAAGATAAAACTGCATTCTTCCAGTTGATGGGAGCCGTCGGTGCCAGGAGACTCCTGAGCTGTTTGTGTGCTGTGTCAAGCAGTGGTGGCAGGGGACTAGTTCAGGGTGCGCTGGTGGGAGCGGAGCTGATCGGTAAAGAATCTCATCTTTCATCAGGACGTGAGTTTGTGCCAGGAAGTTGTCATAAAGTGAGTAGTTAAAATTACGGATTGTAGGACTCGATGTTCAGTCTTCTGTACTAAGTCAATTTGAAGGCTTCTGTTTGTTTTGGCTCGGTCTAATCTGATCAAGGTATTACCTTGCATCTTTTCAAAGAAGAAACCCTTGAAATTCCCGTGCTTTGCAAAAAGGTTAGGTAAAAACACAGCATATGCAAATGCTTTGTTGGCGTGTCACCCAGAGTCAGTAACCACATCAGTATGTCCCGAAGCTTGGTTTCATGTTGTCTCTAAATAGCATGGTCATGCTTACTTGGCTTGTTTTGATAACATCGGGGTTATAAAACTGGTGCCTGTTTGCAGTAAGCACCACGGTAAGTATTAGTAACCACCACTTAAGGGAAAAAGACTGTGTTTAACAGACTGCTTTCTGTTACAGAGACAACTAAAGGCCAGGGCTAAGAAGGCCATCGAGCAGTTACAGCTGCGCACCCTGAAGCAAGGGGACAAGGTACGGCTGATGCTATAGTTTCCCGAGCGTTACGGTGCACCCCTTGCGCAGCACCCAGAGAGTGGTCCCTGCTGCTGGAGCTGGGTGCAGAAGCCTCTCTGAGCCCGTAACTGTCTCTTGTGGAGATGGTTCCTCTTTCAGACCAGGCCGTTTTCTGGGGTGCAAGACATGCCAGTTCACACATTCTCATAACCCGGATTATCTTTTTAGCTGCTTGCGTGTAGTCTTGTTGAGGTGAGAGGTCCTAATTTGCTGGCATGGATGCTTAAAGGTAAATTAGTATATCTAATCAGCTTCCCTGGCTATTGTCTTTGTAACTAAAACTGGAGGTAGCAGTTTCTAAACCTCTACAGTAGTGCCTCAAATAATCCAGTGATGGTTTGCGGCTGGACCTCTAAACCATGGGATTAAACTTTCAGTGCTTCTGTTAAAGTGTCAGCTTGACTATGAGTAATCCACACAATGTGTTTATGTAAGATTATATACAGGAGCTTGGATTACTTCAGCTAGACCCCTTTGTCTGCAGTAAATCTGACTGTAGTTCAAAGGAAGTTTTCGAAGTCTGTTAACGCTGTAAATTCATTTCCCTGCTTTAGGAAACCGGTCCTGATGGAGACAGCTGTGTTGTGTGCATTGAGCTGTACAAGCCCAACGAAGTAGTGCGTATTCTGACTTGCAAGTAAGTTGTCTTCCAAACTGCCCCTTAATCCAAAATGCGGAAGCATGCCTCTTACTGCTTGTTCCTTCTGCTATGTTAACAAAGCTGATCAAACTTTAATTGAGCTGTTGCACAGCAAGAATTCTCGAATCTCTGTTAAACAGTTTTTTGAACAACAGGAACTGTGTAAATACTCGCCTGTAGTGTGCCCCGATGGCCTGTGTTCATAACTTCCCCTGTGAGTGGATTGACAAGTGTGACTTGGCAGACCACGGCGTCTCTCCAGGGGATGCCAGGGCTTTTTTAAAGATTTCTTCCTTTGCTGCTGTATAAGATTGTTACCTCCATATTGCAGATAACTGGCAAAACTATGCCCATTTTTTGTCACTTAGTTTACTGGTTTCCTAAGAGGATCGTGCTTCCGCTAAACTTGTTAAACCATGTTAACTTTGGTAGTTCAGAAGAAAGCGTGAAATAGAGACCAAAATAGAGCTATAGCAGTTTAGTTTTCTAAAATTCTCTACTGTAGTATCTCATTGCTGTGCTTCTGTGGAAGCCCAGTATTGTAGCACTAAGACTTTGATTTGATTGCTCCAAAGATGAGCGAGGAAGCCTTTTCAGGGTTTAAGGAAACTCGTTCTGTGGGACTTTCCTTTGTGCTTGCTGGATGGGACTGCTCTGGCAAAGCTTCTAAAATCAGAGGACTGCAATGTGACTTCCACGATTTTTCTTTTTGCATGGGAAGAGGTTTTGTAACCCTTGGGGACGGTCACAAAAAAACACTTGGAAAAATTTTGTTGTAGGAAAAATCAAGTTCTGAAGAATGGAAAAGTCTGTAGCTGCTGAGCAGTGTTATTTGTCAAACACGATCAAATCTCAGCTGGGGTTACCTTTGCAATAGGTTACAGTTTTGCCAAAGCTTTCTCTGCTCTCAAGCAGTAGGAGTTCTAAGGTGTCTTGATATCAAGAAGTTGGCCTGTTAAGGTGTTATCAACAAACTTCCTTGATTTAATGCTTAATAGTTTAGGAAAAAGCCCCAAACTGAATAAGCTTTCAGGCATGTGTGTTAATGATTATTCAGTTGTCTTGTCAGGTTTATGCTTGTGGGTAGTCCTGCTTAGTAATGAAGTAAGTTCCATGAGTACAGAAGCATTTAGACAGGCTCTAGATACTTTTGGCTGATAGGAGACTTGACTTCTCGTTCTTTTCCTATAAACCCTGCTAATCTTGATATCAGCTTGCAAACAAAGCGTGACTTACTGGGTTAAGACAGGAGTAACTTCTTTTGAACGTATTCTGTATATACACATCTGCTGCATTACGCTTTGCTCTGAGACTGCTTTTACATACATTTGTGATACTTCATTCCTCTTTGGCCCAAATGTAGCTCTAAAAGGCACTAGCTTAAGATGTCTGCATTTACTTGATAATCTTCACCAGTGCTGATCTCTGCCAGTATCAACCATATAAAATTCTCTCTCACATGGGTTGTTATAAACTGATATTTACTGCAAGAACATACTTGATGTTGGTGGTTGACCCCAACACTGAGACCCTACTTGTTGAAAGCATGTAACTGTGTGCGTGAAAGAAACAAGCAATCAAATGCTCCTGTGAGTCACATCAGCGGTATCTAAATATCTGGGGTGTGTATTTGCAGAAGGCATTCTTGTCCAGATAGTCAAACTGAAGGCATTTGTAGTTGCAGAGGTACACATGACCAGTATTAAGTCCAAGTACTTAAAACAGTCAAGCATCAAGGAAGTGTCCAGTTGTACTCTAGACATTGTGTTGGTGCAGCTGGAAGGAGGTGCCGGTTTTGTGGGCTGAATTGGAGAATCATGGTATCATACTGGGGCATAGGATACTGAGCACTGGATGTGGTGATCTCTGCGCTTGTCTCATAATAGAGTTCTGATTAATACTGAGCAGCGCCTGCCTGCCTTGCTATTTCTATTCAGGCTGAGGGAACAGGCAGATTACAGGATTTCAAGTCATCCTCCTAAATCTGTGGCCTAATTCAGACCCATTGTGTAATTGAGTGTCTTCACAGAAGCACACATTTGCATCTGTGATGGCTGAACTATATTTATTTTCTCGAGTACGCAGCCTGCCAAATATCCACTTGAGACACACAGTGACTGCATATACAAAGTAAATGTGTGGGAGCATAGTTTATCTTGAGGGCCTGAGTCTGAGATGGATTTTCTATGTAGTTTTAACAGAAACAAGTGGTATTTAGTCATCTGCATGATAGAAGTTAACCTTAAAGCTAAGGCTGAGATGTCACTATTTGTATTAGTTAAATTATCAGCTGGGAATGTATTGTGCACAGATTTAAAAAAAAAAAAATAAATAAAATGCTTAGGACTGATGTAGCAAAGATGACCATGCTGAATTCTAGCAAGTTGTATAAAGATATTAATAAGCATAAACTAACTACAGGTTGAGAGCTCAACTATTGATAACTATCAACTAAAACTTGTGGCAAAAATAAGGTAATCCATTCTAGAATTAATACTTTCTTGGTGTTTCTGAACGGGTGTCCATAGCTGCCACATCAACAGTTTTCTGGTGTGAAACCTAATATGTTGGTTACCTTCTTCCACCAGCCATCTCTTCCACAAGAACTGTATTGACCCCTGGCTTCTGGAACACAGGACGTGCCCGATGTGCAAATGTGACATACTCAAAGTTTTGGGTGTTGAGGTAAGCCAGTAGTCTTTCTTGGTGGCAGATGCCATTATCAGTATTGCACTAGTGTAGTAATACTGATTACTACATGTAAAAACTACATGCTGAGCCATTTCATGCTGCCTCTAGAGCGCAGGTGATAAGCAGAGGCATTGCCATTGCTGTGGCCCCTTTAGCAAAGCCTGCAGTTGACCTGGTCTGAGCTGGTGTCATCTAAAGCCTTGGGCAGAATGTGAACCAAAATTGATCGTAAGGCATGACTAAAGAGTTCCTCTTAGCTCTTGTGCTTGCAGGTAAGGGTGTTTCTTAAAGCTTCAGGCAGACTTTGAGAACTCACACTGTTCCTGAAACCAGCTTCTATTCAGTTACTAAGTACCTGGTGTCCTTGTAAAGCAAATGTGTTGGCATGTATGGCTTTCCTGGAGCCACATGACTTCCTTGGACACACACATCAGGAATTTCTGATGTGTTCCGCAACTGCGTATTGTGACGAGTGCCAGGGGAGGATGCTGTTGCCAATGTCTGATGCTGCCTGGACCAGCTAAAATGTATGCCAGAGTTTGCCTGGGGGAGGGAGATCTGCACTGAGTGGAAGGAGGAATCTATTTTCTTGATACTGGGCAGTAAAAGGGAAGAGCTGATTGAAGAATGCAGAAGCTGCATCTGAACTTCCCGCTCAATTAGGCAGCAACTGGTTTTCACCTACGATGCCACCTATGGAAGTTAACAGCAGAGCTTTTTTTTTTTTTTTTCATTAATTTTTTCCTGGGTAAAAGTTCACTAAACTCCAGTCCTTGCAGGCATGGGTCTCCTGGAAAGATGCAAAGTTGTAACTTAATTGTTTTCTCTTTTTTCACAAAGGAGGATGTAGAAGAAAGGGCTGAGTCTGTGCAAGCCACAGTATCCAGTAGGACATCAAATGTGTCTACAGTTAATGAAGAAGATAATCACAGTGAAACAGCATCATCTGGATATGCTTCTGTACAAGGAGCAGATGAATCTGTGCTGGAGGAACACGCACCATCAGAAAGTGCGTCTACTGTTTCATCTGTCTTGCTAGATTGCATTGCACTTCATTGCTTATGCTGTGAATTAGGGGCGTTTGCCTTAATAACATCTCACAGTGCTTGAATACCTTGTTTTTTAGGGTAATCTTAATCTCCCCTTTTGTTTTAGCACTTGGCTCTGATGCTTGGTCTTTGTTTTCAAATGAAACACAACCTAAATGTGAAATAAAAACTGAAGTCTATGAAGAGAGTAGTTGAAAATCAGAGGCTTACTACTTAAAAGGCCAAAGAGATTTTTCTGAAGGTGTCCCTCATCTTGTTGTCTCTTTGGAGATTTCATTTGGATGAGTGAGTGTTGCTTTGCCACCACATCTGTCTGCTGGAAGTACTTAATTACTTACAGAAAACTTGAGGAGTCAGCCCTGCTCTAGCTTAGATGATGCAAGATAGAGATGACAAATACTTCAATTGAATTTCAGATTTTGCTAAGGCTGACTCATCCTTTAACACTTTCAGAGAAGCTTAATTGGAAAAGACTATCAGCTTTTCCAAATACCTTATCTTTTTGAACAAGAGCAAAGTAATTGCAAATGTCTTTGTAGTGCTCAACTTTGCCAATACGTGCTCAGTGCTGCTGTTGATATTAAAAATGGAAAGGTTCCAGGTAAACAAACAAAAGTAACTACCCCCTAGATTGTGGAATGGTCTTGGGAAAAGGAGTAAGTGGGGAAGCTTTCAGAGGTGAAAGCGATGCTCTGGCTGTGTCCGCTTAGATTTCCTGTGGGAAGCCCACCTGCTAAGAAAGCGCAGGATTTGCTGCCCGCCTCCTGCGGGACATTCTGGCTCCAGCGAGTGCTGTGTGTACGGGAGTGCTCTGTTTAGGCACCCCAGCAGAGCAGAGAGCACTTCCTATAAGCTAAACATCAGAAGTCAAAATTGCATCCCTATAAGCAACTGAAGTGATGCTGGATGAGTTGTACGTCTCAGGCCCTTGTGTATTCTCCGTTTGAGGGGCAAGGGTGCACGCTAACATCAGCCTAACAAGGTTAGTCTGTAGTGAGAAGGCCTTCCCCTCTCAATCAGCCTGTGTCCCACAGTTTATCCTGAACCTAGTCTCTAGAAGTGGCTCCTGATGCCTGTCTTCAGCAGCCCTAAAGTGATATGAGAATTGCCAGTCTCTGTGTAGTTGGATTTTGTAGCCTTACATGGCCTTCTGCCACTTGAGCACACAACCCAGGCTTGCTCAGCACTAGTGAGAAGTGAACTCCGGAGCTGAGCAGATACCACTAGAAATGACGGGTAGCGCCAAGAATGGGCTCACAAACTAATGAGGGGCAGCAGATGAGTGGTAGTTGGAGCATGGCCTTGGATTTCCCACTCAGCAAGAAAAGTACTGGGAAAAGACCGCTGCAGTGGCTTGTGGAAATAAAGGAAGAGTGGTTTGCTTTAAGGTAGTAAAGCTTGCCTATGACACTTAACTTCTTTTCTTGGTTTTGTTCTGGACAGATGACAACATGCATCTTGTAAACAATGAATCCCAGCCCTCCACTGTGGATGTCCTTCCACACATTGACAACCCAAGTTTTGAGGCAGACGAAACACAAGTTCATGACGTCAAGTCCTAAGCACGTGCCCAGCAACATGGTGTGAGCCTTCTGCAAGGAGCTGCCTGCTGCCGTCGCGTGTATACCAAACATTGCAAGGCTGCAGCAGAAGAATATTGCCTTGGCAATGCTGAGATCAAATGGACTTGTTCAAATCATAATTGTATGGTTTGCAATTCTTAACTGCATCTCCCATGTGGAATTTAGTTTTAGCACTCTTCGGATAAAGCTGTCTTAAATATAAAGAAAAACATCAGATTTTAACACTAAAAGAAAAGTTCCATCTTATGTAAAACTTCCCTTCAGTGTTTGAGTCATTTAAATAAGGAGAAGATTCTTTGTCGTAGCTGTCTACTGGGAATTGTTTTGACTTGGGTTTTTTTGTTGTTTATGGTTTTAATTCAAGTGGATATTCATTGTAAACAAATTGGTCTTGATCAAGTCTAGTACTTATTTACCGGACACGGTTTAGTTTAAAGCAACACTGTATTTAATATTTCAGTGCACTAATTTGCTCCTGCCGAGACTTCTGTTGTTTTCCCTTTCCAGGAATAATACTGGGAATGACACCAGCACACCTCCCCTGTAGATCAGGTTAACCGTCAGAGGATTGCTTATCCTTCTCGCAGGTGCACTAATTTGATAGGAGAAAGTACAAACTAATGCCTGTCATACTGGATTTTGCCCACAGTGTCTTTGGCTTTCTAGTAAACCGATTGATACTCTACCTCTCAGCTCCAACCTGCCAACCACACGTTCCTAAAGGGGAAAAAGGAGATCTTCAAGCTGACGGGCCAAATCTGACTTGCACAATACTGTAAAGGGAACAATTGTAGGAACTTCTTAAACCTGTTAATATTAGACAGTCTGAAAGATCCTCCATGATTTTTGGAGTTATAACCATCTCTAGCACCAGCAATATGCCAGAGTCCTGGCTTTGTGAGAGTCTGGGATGACTTCAGGAAGACTGAACTAAAGATGAAAACACAAATTCTTCCCAAAGGATCTGCTGTGGTTTTGTTCAGAAAAAGATCCAGCCCCTGAGAAATGCTGGACTGTTGCTGTGCATGGTCTTGCCTGTGTGCTAAAGCTGCAGGGAGAGCTGACATCCCGTAACCGTAACAGAGGATGGGAGAAGTTGTCTGCCATCGGTGGGGAGTTGAACTGGGGTTGAGGAGGAACACGGGGTGCCTCACTAGTAACCGTAGGGGCTTTGCCCAGCGAAGGTAACTAAGGACATCTTACAGATGCACTTTATTTTTTTATCTCTGTATCTATGGCTTGTTTCTAATGTTAGCGGAACTTTTGTCTTAAAGCCCACAATAAAGTACTATTGAATCTGGAAGGGAAACGCAATGCATTTTCTTATCTATAGTACAATTAAAATTGTTGTAAATATTTCATGATTTGTATTGAATTTGAATATGAAAATGTAAATAAAACTATATTTTGATGACCCTGACTGCCAGGGAATGCTAATTATGTGCCGGGTGCTACTGTTACATGGATTGAGATTGTGTTGAGAGGCTTAAGCCTAGTAGTTGTACTTCATATAAAAGAAAAACCAAGCAGCTTAGGGTGCGTTCAGTGAGCTGCTTGGTATCCCTCTGAACTGTTCTTCTAGGCATGTTCAGCACAAGGCAGTCTCAGGTGAACTCTTCAGATCAGACAGGCTGCATCTCACTTTCTTCTGCCAGGTTGCTCAGCATCCCTCCCTTACTCAAAAGTTTACGCTTGCTTTGTAAGACAAAGCATTTTAAAAACAATCAAACGCCTTTTGTCCTGCACTATACTATTAGATGTAGTAAAAACTTGTTTCTGCCTGGGCAGTTTGGTAGTAGTTAATCTTGTGCTTCTTTCTAGCCCAGTTCCCAGTCTAGTCTAGGAAGCATTGGTTGGTTCTGGGCTCAAATTGCAAAGCTGAGTATAATTGGACTTTAGTCTGGAGCTGTATTTTGCTGTGATCACATTTCTGTTCTACGTCTGAAGTGCAGAGCAGAGAAAGGAACAGCCAAGCACTAAATGTACCACCCCTGAACACTTAATTTAATTTTCATTTCAAAAGGCTTTTATAAATATATTGTGGTGTGGAAGCTGTAATGTAGCAGGATTTCACAATGATACACTCTCATGGAATCATCTGCCAGTCTTGTGTGTTAAATAGGAACAAGATTTGTCCTTCAAAAAGAAAAAAGGGGAGGTGGGGAAGTAATTCAGATCAGTTCAATACATTGAAAAGTGCTTTGTCACTTTATTTTTTGTTCCAACCTATACATTTGGCTTGCTTTGTTTATAGGATTCAAGCTTTTTTATTTACTGTCTTTTAAGAGCAATATACCTGACATTATTCCAGTACTGATATTTCTAAGGGTAAGGTGGATACGCAGCATTTTCTCAAGGAATGCACTAGTGGGATACGGGGGGATGCAGCAGTTCATGTCAGTGAACTCCTACTACTGTAGGATCGGATGGTGCCTATGTGTTCTGTAAAGATGTGGACTTGCTTGGAGCTTGTCCTGTTTTCAGCTGGGATTAAGTTAATTTTCTTTCTAATAGCTGTTGTGTTTTGGATTTCGTATGAGAATAACATTGGTAACGTTGTTTTAGTTGTTGCTAAGTAATGTTTGCCTTAGTCAAGGAATTTTTCAGCTTCCCATAGAAGCTGAGAGGGAGTGTAGATGGGACAAGCTGGCCGAAGGAGGAATATTCCGTACCATAGACACCATGCTCAGTATATAACGGCTTTAGTTGGGGGTCAGGAATCGGTGATCACTGCTTAGGGTGGGCTGGGCAAACAGTCATTGGGTTGTGAGAGCAACTTGGGTCGCATCCATTATTTTGTATATTCTTTTACCATTATTATTATCATTTTGATATTCCTCTTCTGTTACTGTTCTATTAAACTGTCTTTATCTCAGCCAATGAGGTTTTTTCCTCCCCTCCTTTTCTCCCTCTTCTCCCTGTGCTAGCGACAGGGGTAGTTAGTAAGCGGCTGCATGGTCCTAGTTGCTGGCTGGGGTTAAACCACGACAGAGCTCAAGGCACTTACACTAATTTTCAGGAAGATTTTTAAGATTCTTGTATCAAATGTAAAGTACTGCTAAAGGATAAATGCAGCACTTGTACCTGAACAGTATTTCAGTTACTGCTACACAGAAGAATTTAATGCTTCTCTGGTTTTGCAGCTTAGCCTGTAAGTCTGCCATGTTCTTGTGTGTGCTGATTTATTTGTAAATATTAGCTATACAAGGGGTATTGTTTCAAAATGAAAGTGCAAATTTCATGCACGCAGTCTATGACACTGAACTTGAGTCTGTTGCTGTCTGACTTTGAAAAAAACCGCTTTCTTATTTCACTGAACTCTCACTTTGTATTTTCAGGTTTGCTTGTGTAGCAGCTGTCTTAAAGCACTGTACAGCAGACTTTTTTTTTTTTTTGTGATGCTAAAGGCTTGTATGGCTCTGCGTTATGTATACGTATATATGTGCACTATCGCATGACAGACTAGCCTCTAAGCAAGAGGGAAACAGCAGTGTGCCTGGAGATAGGGTTGTTCCTGAAATGTGACGCAAGCTTGCTGTTATTGTACAATAGTTTTGGGTTCTGCTATATGTATGCATATAAGATGCTGGAAATTACGTGCCCACGAGTGGTAATGGTTGCTAAAATGTGTGTCTCTTGACTCTGTTAATATTCCCATTGAGTCACGCAGACATGTCAATTACTCTGCCCCCAAAGAGAAAGCAGAACAGGCTCCAGCATCGTCGCTAAGTGTTTACTCACTGCTGTCATTTCTCTCTCCCACGTGAAAGCTCTGATCTAGACACTTCACTCAAACGCTTGCATGCTCTCAAAGGGGGACTGGAAAGATTTTTTTACCCCTGCAGGAGGGGAAGCCTTGTCATCTGGTGCTGGATTACTGTGCTTCCTTATAAACCGGGCTTTACAGCAGTGGGTTTTTATTTTAAATCCCAAAACAAAATAATGCAATTTTCTCATATTGAGGAAAATTTCCAGGTGTTCTACAGAAATGTAGTTACAGCTGAGATTTTTGCTTAAGGGAAAGGCAGGACTTCTGATGAGGGGCTGCAAACGTATAAAAGCAGTTTGAGTCAAAAAGACAGCTGGACTCTTCCCATAAAATGGAGAGACTTAGTCCATCTCAGTCTTTAGCTGGAAAAATCTGCACTTGTCCAATGACCTAACGGTTGGACAGAATAAATATACACATGACCTTGGCTGTGTGATTTAATGTAATTTCATTCCGTGTTTAACATACAGCAAGTAGCCCTGCCTTTTCAGCCAGGTTTAGACTGATGGTTTTACTGTGCAGATTTGAATAGAGTTCCACTCCCGCAGGGGTGTAATGGCTGGCATTTTGGAATAGATGAAAGAGAATCTACTGGCTCTGGCAACTTAATTTTGGCTTTAAGGGAAATTTGAAAACAAATTGCAGTGTTCACCCATTGTGAATTAACAACTATGTAATTCTCTGCACTGGTCGTTCAACTGTTGGTTATTCCGAGTGAAGCCAAAATGTATTTATATAGCTATTTATCTATTTATATAATCTTGGCTATGGTTACTTGAGGGAAGTAATTCACCATTTCTAGGAGGTCTTTAATAAAGTGAAAGAAAAATTCTGCAGCACTAAATGGATCTCTGTTGCTGTAGAATGCCTTGATTAGACTGTAGGATGACTGTGCACTGGTTAAGAAAGAATTTAAGTGCCTATAAATAAATTCCTCCAAGCCAAAAGAGGAGCACTCTTGCATCGTAACAGTATTTGGTTAAGAAGCCAGTCTGAGGGAACTAGAAAAAAGACATTCAAGACTTTGAACAAGGGAGAGGAACACAAAACAGACATTTTCCAAGTAGTGGCATTTTACTGTTAAATTTTTATCCAATTAACAAAGTTTGAATTTTATATAAGAAAGCAACATATGTCCTAACATGTCCAGCGTGTGTGAGATGCCAAAAGCCAAGCTCTGGGTCGGAAATGCCAAGGGCATCTCTCCGTACAATTAGCATTGGAATTAAAGACCTGTGTTAGATCCTTAACACGTATTTCCTCTCCAAGGGTTTGGCTAATTGGGGAAAATTAAATGGCAAACACTCTCTCTGGGAATGTTCTTAGAAGAGCAGCATCCATGCAGGAATCACTCTGTCAGTTCAGCTGGTAAATCTCCAGGAACCTGCTAATGTCTGTTACTCTCAGTCACTTCAAATGGGGGGATTGAAGAAATTGCCTCATGAAGAGCCATGTGCTAGTGTATCTAGGAGTTGGTTGCCTTGTGTCATTCATATTTTATCTGTGTTAGTTACGTTAGTTACCACACGCTGGCTAATGACTTTTAATTCATTTTTCCTGTCTAGTAAAGGTAAAGCACCAGAAATTTGTTGCTTTCTACTCTGTTATAAAAAAAAGGTAAAAAGACTAGTATTAGTTAAAGCTATATTCAGTTCCCAAAGGTAAAACCCTTTAATACTACAGCTTCCCTTGCTGTGGTGCAATGAGTGATGGGAAGAAAAAAAAAAAGTCTCATTGCAATGCAATTAACCCATTTTTGAAGGCATCTAGTGAGTTAAATGTGATTGCACGTACAGTTCTGCTTTCACACTGGTGCCTTTGGGTAGACAGTTCCTTACGCAGCTGGAACTGGACGGGCATTGCCAAACATCTTTCGGTGAGTGCTTGGCAGACTCTTGCTGTGCCTGTGCTCACACATAGATCAGTGCTGGCAGAAGCATTTTTGGTTGTGAAGTACATTTGGGACTGTTGAAAGGGATGAAAGGAAGACAGGATAAAGCAAAAATGCCAAGTTTGCAACCTATAGTTAGTGCATCATGTGCATAATTTTTTTTAGAAAGGGCTCAAAGTGAAGGCTGAATGTAAACCACTGTGTGATGAATTTTTCATATGATACACAATCAATAAAGCATTATTCTTGAAAATCTTAGGAAGGTCAATTATGCTGGAAAGAGATTGCTAAGGGAAGGATCCAACAGGACAGCAAGCCGCAGAGAAGTTCCTGAGAAATGGGAATGCCCTACTTACTCCGTTTGTACTGAATGACGGATTGTATCAGGACCAGGACTGAATCTAACATGGAGGTGGGAAAAGATGGTAACCCTGAGAAGTCCCTGGAGTGGAGGAGGCAGTGAGGCTTCCTCTCCTGGAAGGTTTTTATTTTTGTTTTTGCTCAGCCCCGAAAGATACCATTTATCAAGTGTAAGGCCTCAGGGAGAGATCTGGAGCTCTTTGGGACATAGTGAAGAGACTGGAGAAGAAACTTCAAGAGAAGTGGGCTCAATAATGGGCAGACTGAGCTGTGATCATGACTTCGTGGGGAGCTGGGAGCTATGCTGTGCTGAACAGTGCTCATGGAAAGCAAGTCCGGAGGTCATCCCGCAGCCCTGGGAAATCCTTGGCTGCCAGGTATGTGTGGCAGAATAGTTCCAGCACCTGATTTTCTTTTGAAACCTGGCTGTGAGAAAACTGCTCTTTAAATCAGGAGACCGCAACAGAAGAGAGGAGTCAGAGCCGTTACTCAATGCAATCCCTATGACCATGAAAGCTGCTGTCCTGTTCCTCACAGGATAGATCGATTTATTCTAGCGCAGAACAACTGATAAAGCCAGTCTGCAGATAATGTGAAGAGCTAGTTGTTGAGAACAAATGCCAAAGGTCTTGCAGACAAATCATGAAAATACTGAGACCACAAGTCAAGTTGTTGTTAAGGCAACCAAAATGTCTACTCCACATTAGCGGGTAATTGTGTTGGGCGATAGAAGCAATGAGGCAGATGGTCTTTTTATAACGTGAAATGTAAATAGGCAATGTTGACTGTATGTCTGCTTCTGCAGCTGGTGGGGCCACTCCTCTGCTCCCGGCGTGGCCTGTGACCAGGAGGGGACACGCACAGGTGCTGTGACGGGTGCTGGTGGAGATGGTGGCCATGGCTCTCTTCCTTGCGTGGCAGGTTTTTCCTGTGGGTTTTATTTTTTCTGCACCCCAGTCTCCCGTGGCAGCATAAGGCTTAGCGCTGACAGGAAAACAAACGTAAAAGCCGAAGTCTCAGGTGCTGCCTGTCTGTGGAATGGAATACGGAAATGCAGTAAAATTTGGCCAAAATTGAGAATGGGACTTCTCTGACTGGCAGAGAGTACAAAAAAACCACCCAGCCCGCTTTATGAAGGCGTTTTTAGGGACACGCTAGAGGCCCGTCGGGGAGGCCGGATCCGGCTGCGGCCCTGCCTGACAGGAGCGGGGTTGGGGCTGGTCAGCTCCGGGACAAGGGCGGGATGGTGCCGTGTGCGGGGAGCGGGAGGACGAGTCTCTCCCGGAACCTGTGGGACAGAGGGAGCCATAACCCTCGGGCCGTCCTCCCCGCGCTGGGACGAGCCCCGCCGGGCTGCGAGCGGCCTCTCCCCGTCCTCCCCCGTGACGGGCGGGGAGGCTGCCGCCACACGGCGCGGGAGGCGGGCGGACGCGCAGGGCCCGACGGGAGCTGTAGTCCTGAGGCAGCGGCGCAGGGCGGCCAGCCGCCCGCGGGGACTACATCTCCCAGCATGCCTCGGGGCAGCGCCGCTCCCCGGCCTCGCCTGGCAGCCGGGCTGTGTACGTGGGAGCGGGAGGCCGGGCGGCGCGGCGGGCATGGGCGGCGGCGGCGGCGGCGGGGAGTGAGGGGGCCGCCGCGATGTGGCTGAAGCCCGAGGAGGTGCTGCTGAAAAATGCCCTCAAGCTGTGGGTGCAGGAGCGCTCCAACCAGTACTTCGTGCTGCAGAGGCGGCGGGGCTACGGCGAGGAGGGCGGAGGCGGGCTGGCAGGGACGCCCCCCCCCCCCCCCCCCCCCCCGCGGGGGGGGC
>VYZM01015727.1:70154-91271 GCA_013398915.1 Dromas ardeola | reverse complement strand
CCTCCGGCCCGGTCCCTCGGGGGCCGGCGGGTGAAGGGGCCGGAGGAAGGGCTGGAGGGGGAGGATGGCCGTTTACCGGTCATGGGATCATGGGACCCCCCCCGGCTCCAGAGGGGCAGGGAAGGGGGGAGGCCTGGCCGATTTTTGGAGCCCTTGACCTTCATGGGGTTTCTCATGTGGTTCTCTTTTTCCTCCTTTCCCGCTTTTTCCTTGCATGAGAGAGGCATGTCAAAAGAAATCCCACTGGGAAAAGGAATCATAGAATGGCTTAGGTTGGAAGGGACCTTAAAGATCACCTAGTTCCAGCCCCCTGCCATGGGCAGGGACACCTCCCACTAGACCAGGTTGCTCAAAGCCCCATCCAGCCTGGCCTTGAGCACTTCCAGGGAGCGATGAAGTTTCTGGCACACTCCGTGGGATGGGGCCTGCTGTGCCCATGGTAGTGGAGGAGCTCAGTGGGGATGTGCCGGGGGCATCCATCTGCCAGGGGCCAGCAGCCACCCCAGGAGTGGTGCGTCAAGCTGAGGTCAGTACCAAGCCCAACACTCAGTACTAGTGTAACAGCCCTTTGCTCCAACGGACGCCCTAGCAGAGTTAGCTTTGCAGCTTTTTGGAAGAGGAGACATCAGAAGAAATGATGGATCTGTCTTGCTTTGTCAAGATGCTTATTTCCAAATCCCTTTTCCTGCATGCATCTGAGGCTGCCTGAAGTGAGCTCCTGCTCAGGCATTTCTGGTCACTTATTTTAAAAACAAGGCTGTGATTTGATGGAGCCTGTCGGGAGGGGTGTGTCAGGAAAGTGACAGGGCACTGACAACTATATAATAAACTTTATTTCATGCAAACTTCAAGGTATGGAGCTGAGTTTCTATTTTTAATTCTTCACTGTTTGTATCATTGTGCACTGCAGGGACCCCAGCTGCCACTGTTGTGGCAGTTCAGACTAGAGCTGCCTCCTTCATAGTTTGTCATTGACCCTGTCAAAGAGAAATGCTACAGGGGAGCAGAGTAAAGTTGTTCCTGGGTGGGATAAGGTTCTTGAGTGTTTTGCATTAATTGCATCTCTCTGGGTTTTCTAGGCTCTCTCTAATTGTGTCATCATAAAGCAAGCTGTATTAAACATAAGGCATAATTGTCTTGTTGAAACATTTATTAATTCTACTGGACAGAAACACAAAATCCAAATTTTTGGCTCATGAATTTCATGTATAGCCCTCCCAGCTGGGGATGGGGCATTCTTCATGGGCATCTGAACCACTTGGAGAGCACAAGGAAAGTGTGAAAAGAAAGCATCACAAAATCCCAGATTCTCTTCTAGGCATATCATAATATTACAGATAGATAGATAACGTTAGGCTCCAGCTTAGAACCAAGGGTGGTATTTTTGCAACCTTGGAAGACTTGTGGGCATTGGGCTAGATGGGCCATTCTCTGTTCTGGTATCTTTGGAAGCCAAGGAAGCTGAGTTGGTATAAGGGTTGTCTTTCTGTGTGATAAAATTAATTTAAGAACTGTGACTAAAGGGAAATCATAAGAACTAGAATTAGGTGTTCATTTTAAAACATCCTTGTAGCCTTACAGTTGGACAGGCGGCTGGGGCCTCCTAGTGCCCTTCGGATTTTGTTGAAGGTGAGGCTTCTGTCAGTAGTCTTCTGTCCTTGATGGCACTTGACAGCGTGGAAAAACACTTGAATGGGATAGTTCCTGTAGTATGCTTTTTTTAATGTGGCATTGCACATTTTATTTCTGTAGTTTTTCTCATAATGTTAGATTCATACAGATTTCGCCTGTGCGAGTTATGTTTTTCACTGGACAGAAACAAAAAGAGTGAGATGTTATTGAATTAAAATTGTGATTGAGAAAGATTAACAAGAAAATTGGAAAAAATGCAGTTACACTTGGGTTTGCAGGTTTGAAAATATTCAAACCTCCTAGGTATAAACTAGCATAATTTGCTGTGCCTGATTTTAATTTTATATTGCTATGTGTCACTCAAGAAAATTAGCGCTTACTTTAGAAAAAAACAATGAACAGCTATTATCTTCTGAGGTCGTCGCAAATGTGCCGAGTACAATCTTGTCCTCCTGAATAGCATTTTTCAGCTGGTGAGATGAGGCTAGAGGTGACTGGCAGGATTGGGGGACTGGGGAGTTATGAGTGAAAGAGGGAGGCAGCAGTGGAAGACTGAGTGTTGAGGGAAGAGAGGGGCAATGCCTCAAGGCAGGAATGGGAAGAAAGCTGAACCGTGCTGCAGGGTTTGAATAGCAGTAATGAGGACTAGCTGAGGAGGCAGTAGCAAAGGATTCCCAAGAATACAGGAGTACGCTTGGTAAGACAGATTTTAAGGAGGGGAGATGTGAGTTTTGAGGAAGCAGCCAATAGCTGGAGAAGGTACATACCAAGGAGAAAAAGATAGATGAGAGCAGAGACACTTACCTGAAGGAAGGCGGGGAATTCTGGTGATGTCCTAGGTTTAGAAAGAAGGCTGCAGTTGGATGTGTTTGTATGACCCTTCTGGACTGACTGTTACAGCAGGACCACTTTGTCATCTGTAGATGACACAGTTAGCTCTTACGGCTTGTGTCCTCACACAGCATAGTTCTGAGTTGGCTAGTGTGGATAAAAACAGACAGAAATATCGTGTGCTGGGTTTGCTCAGTCTTGGCTCTCTTCCTGCAGGTGTGCACCTGCTTAGCTTTACATTTCATTCCCTCTCCTTTCTTAAACCTCACCTAAGGATACAGGTACTGTAACCTGTTTGTCTGGTTCCACTTCCTGATAATTCAGCATGCAATAGATGGTCCCAAAGTATGTTGCTGTATGTCTGGCAGTGCAACCGTGTGAGCATGTCCTCTGGTTGTTCTGTCTTCTGCAGAGCCGCTGTGGGAGAGCTACTCAGGTTTTCTAGAGTGTATTGATAAGAGTATAGTTAGGCAAAACGGCCCATCTGCTGTGCTGAAGCACAGTTATGATGACACAAAACCTGTGTTGTGAATGCACATGCTGTAACCAGGGTCTAGTGAGATTAAGCCTATTGGTCACAAAGATGTTGCTTTGGTTATAGTTTAGACAGGACCTTAATTAGGAGGTGGGTATTCCTGGAGTAGTTATACAAATGAGTATTTGGTGTCGTAAAATACTGGTCTTTCACTGAAATGTCAGAAAACAAATTATTTGTTTTCTGCTTCCATTGTTTCAATTCACCTCTTTCTGCTTGAGAAATTTAAGTAAAATGCAACTGTTGGAGGAGACAACCTTGTCAGTGAAATACATGGCTGGAACTAGTCTTCCCTGCTTGTTTTATGTGCCATGCTTGGAAGGGTAGGGGAAAACCCTGACTCTTCAAGTCCTGGATTTCCTGCAGCAGTTATTGCCATCCTGAATCTATAGACGGCCCCTGCTGGTATTCCTGCTTTTTAAAAGATGTAGCTTGTTGTCTGCATCATTGCTAGCTAGCTCGCAGGCATAGGAGTTTGGAGGGAGTGGCCCCGTGGAGAGAGGAGCCCAGGCTGGAGCAGGTTTGCTGGCAGGACTTGTGACCCTGTGGGGGACCCACGCTGGAGCAGTCTGTTCCTGAAGGGCTGCACTCCATGGAAGGGACCCACGCTAGAATGGTTCATGAAGAACTGCAGCCTGTGGGAAGGACTCACGTTGGAGAAGTTTGTGGAGAACTGTCTCCCATTGGAGGGACCCCACGCTGGAGCAGGGGCAGAGTGTGAGAAGTCCTCCCCTGGGGAGGAAGGAGCGGCAGAGGCAACATGTGATGAACTGACCACAACCCCCGTTCCCCATTCCCCTGCACCGAAGTGGGGAGGAGGTAGAGAATCAGGAGTGAAGTTGAGCCCGGGAAGAAGGGAGGCATGGGGGGAAGGTGTTTTAAGATTTAGTTTGTATTTCTCATTACCCTACTCTGATTTGATTGGCAACAAATTAAATTAATTTCCCTGAGCTGAGTCTGTTTTGCCCATGATGGTGATTGGTGGGTGATCTCTCCCTGACCTGATCTCCACCCACGTGCCTTTCGTCGTGTTTTTTTCCCCCCATCCAGCTGAGGAGGGGAGCGATAGAGAAGCTTTGGTGGGCACCTGACATCCAGCCAAGATCAACCCACCACAGCTATCTGTCACAAACTTACTTGTTTTACAGTATTTTTTCCCCTTTGGTTCTGCTGTGATTAGCCTTTGAACTCTTCAGTTTGTGTAAGTGAGCAGTTACTGCCGAAATGAAGCTGTCTGTAGCTGCAGAATATCACTTTCTGCAGTTGTCACCACTCAGGGAAAGCTTTTACAGTGTTTTCAAACAGCTCCTTTTTGTGATGATGTAAATAAACTAAGAGTGAGAACTCAGTTGTACATCAAAGTGTCTAGTTTTCAAAATCCTTAGTGTAACGGGCCTGACCAGTGTTGTGCTAATAGAATATTTCAGTTTGTAAGGAACTCTTGCAGTCTTATAAATACTTTATGTCCCTTAACATTCCTAATGTAGCAAATCAGGAGGCTGTCTGATCCACTTTTAATATAATTAATTATTGACCTCAAAGGTACTGTTATGCATTAGAAGAGAGAACAGGCTTGTGCTAACTTTGCTTCCAAACTATAGTGCCTTTTTAAAAAAAGACAGCAGCATATTTTCTTTGATTCCGATTCTTCATTGGTAAAATGGAACTTACATTATTCTGTTTGCATTAGACTAGTCCCACAAAGGATAGGAAGTAGTCAGGTTGCTGGGTACGATATACATATTTAAAATAAAGAAGATTGTCAGCAGTAAAAAAGATGTAACTGACAGCTATTCCAGGAAAAATTCTTTGAGATTGTGGGTTGAAAAGGACAAAACAAAAAGTGAGTATTAGGAAACTCTTGATGTACTTGGTGAAATAAATACAGAAGAACAAAGTGGTGTTGCCCCCAAATGGCAAAATGCTGGGCAGTTATTTTCATGTAACATATTGGCTTTATTGCCTAAATTAGTAAAAATGAGAGCATAATTCATTGCAGACGTGTTTTGGTGCATGTCTCTGCAGCTAATGTTGATATCTTGTTAACCAAGTGTTTTAGAGACTTTTGGGAAGAACACATTCTTATTTCAAAGCTATTCTTTATTTTATTTTTAGGGTATTTAACCCTATTTATTTAAGTATCTGATGTATTTCCCACTACTTTTACTCAAGTAGCTGTGAAACTGAAAATGTTTTCTAAAAGCAGAGCCCTTTCTCTGTGTAAATGTGCATCCCCTTCTGTATCTACAGCTGAAGTCATTCCCCGAGTGTGGCAAGAGGATGATTTAGGTGGAATCCACACTAGAAACTGTGGGGTCTAGCTCTGAGCAGAGATGAGAGTAGATGACCTTCTGTAGGTTGTTCCTAAAATTGGTTGATTGAGAGCAACATGTACTACGTCTCGTTAGCGAGGGATTGGGAAGTATGGCCTGAGCTGCTCTTTCCCCGTGCCTCCCTCATGGAGATAGTGTTAGTGCCTGGGCTGAGCAGTTGCTGATTTTTTTGTAACCTACTCCCTTATTTTACAGTTAATATCCTTGTCGTTATACAGGTGAATTTTAAATCTCTGCAGCCCTGGAAGTGAATCATTCTTTGTTAGGCTTGTGTGAATGGAGTTAGCAGAGTGCCAGCAAACCGCTCAGCAGTGGCCTCACTTGCCTGGGTGAACGTGGTCCTTGGTTTCCCGTTGGGAAATAGCAATAAAAGGGAATGGTTGCTGAGAAGCACCCATCGACTGGTAGTTATGGAAACCCTGACTGATAATACAGCATTCAAAGAATTCGCAGCTCTTAGGGCACTTTCAGAACTAGGGTTAGAAGGTGAGACTATGGTAATTCCTCGCAATTATGCCAGTGGCCATAGCTGTGGAATTAGTTCATCATGTACTGAGTATTTATTGGCTTAAGTGCAAACCTGTAGTGTACATCACATTTGTGGACAAAGCAGCATTGACTAGTAGGACTGTTGAAGTGACTGATACTAACCCGATACAGTTTATTGTGTCCAAAATCTAATGACCTTCCAAGTAGATGGAAACTTTTAGGGCATTTTGAGGAGTGCTGCTTTGTTGTGCACTGTTGTTAATAATTCTCTCAAGCTGAGCTGTTGCATTAACCTTATAAATGGTGACTAATGTCCTTGTATTGTATATCATAACAGAAAATGATATTAGGAGAATTGTGAATGAAATAATAAAACATTTCCTGAAGCAAAGCCAACTTTGAGATCAGCTCACTGTTATGACTCATTCAGTACGCCAAAGCTCTTTAAACAGACATAAATGTTGTTATCTATTCAATGTCTGACTTCAGTTGGAAACTACAAAAAATTCTACTTTCCAACAGTAACATACAATCTATGAATTGCACAAAAGACAAGATAGTATTTTTGATTGATATAATGTACTGGTCTTCGGGGTTTTTTTTGTGTTTTTCATTTTTTTTAAAAGAAGCAAAAGCATTCTGAAGCTTGAATAGCCACAGTAAGGCAGTCACACAGGCTCTGTGCTGAAAGTGGATCCTTAGGAGAACCATGTTCTGAGGATGATTGTGTAGACTTGTGCAATTTTGTCTTACTTTACTTTCTTGTATTCTCTCACAATTGATATTTTTCAGAATTTGAGGGGGGTTAATGGAAATAAAGTGGAACAAAAAGTATCAGAAACCAACCTAAAAATTCTGAAATAACTTTTGAGGGATGCATTTGTAATGATCTAAATCTAATGCTGCTATGGAATATTAAAAACCTGAATCAAAAGATTATTTTCCATTAAACATGTAAGGGTATTTAGAGGTGCTGTGAGGGATATGTTAACTTTGCATACGAACTCTCTACACTGATAGCATTTTTTTGGGAATGCCCTGCATCCATGATCTCAGCAGGTTTGTGGAACAGACTTTACAGCATCACTTTGGATAATTGCATCTCTCATATTTTTCTGGGTAATCTCGTCTCTTATTTTGCAGTTCTTCTGTGGGAGCATACAAGCTGTGTGTGATTGCTTTGGTAGCTTTAGTTAAATTTCCATTTATGTGGCCATGCTAGAAGGATGGCAAGCATAGGAGATACAGGAAGGAAGCATAAGGTATTGTTGCTTGTATTTTTGTTCCTGTTGTAACAAGAAGAAAAAAATTTTACTTGTGCATAGGAGTCCAAAAGCTTATCTTTTTTTTCTTTACTTTTTTTTTTCCTCTTTTAGAACTCCCTGATTCTTAGATTTGAAAGGAACTTTAAAGATATCTGGGCTACTAGTTTTATTACTGTGAAGAAGGAATGATTTTGGTACCCAAGATAAAATGTATTCTCATTTTCTCAGGAAACTTTTTGCTCCCAGTTATGGAGAGATTAAATATGTCCCATTAATGAAATTAGTGTATTTTCATCTGAACTCTGTTTAATAGGAGCTAATTCAATATTTAGTGGCAGGGAGGTGACATGGCCATTGTATCTTGGGTGTATAATCTATGTGAGAATAATGCACTTTATGTAGTAGGATGAAAAATTAGTGTTCTATACTTCTATACTTTATGTAGGAGTCATCTGATTGTTTATGAAGAATGGCAGGCATTTTCTAGGTATGAGCAGCAGAACTGCACAGAAAGTATGATAAGGTGTTCTCATGTAAAGACATTGGGATTTTCATAAAAATCAAACATAACGGAATTGCATCTTCCTAAGAGCCATTTCCTGTGACAGGAAAACAGAACAGTAAATGACTAATTAAGAGGTAGTTCAATTACTGCTTGTGCTCACTGAAGGCCGTGAACTACCGTGTTACTTTTCAGGTTGTCCTCTGGTTTACCATACTACATGGCTATCGCTTCCAAGGGGGTCATTCCAAAAAACTTCTTCACCCTCATTTTGTGTTTATAATGGCTTTTACTGGATCAAAATATAATCGCCTCCCAAAGAGGTTCCTCTGGGAGCACTTTTTGCTTTATTCATTTGTGCTTTTATTTTCTCGGAGTTCATTAGTCCGTACTTGGGTAGCATTCCTGTTCACTAAGAAAGGAATCAGAAGTGAGTGTACATTTCAAAAACCTTACTTTCACTCTGCTGTATACATTTTCTTGAACGCAACAGGTCTTCTCGTGGGAACATTAGATGCGGTGTTGGATTCTACATCGAAAGTCGCCCCATTTCGCATCCTGCATCAGACACCAGACTCTCAAGTCTACTGGTCCATCGCATGTGGTATGTACTATGATTTAGAAGCAAACTGAGTTTATAAAGTGATAAATGAGGTACAAGGTACGGGATCCATTTTTGGGTTAAACCTCTCACATCGTTATTCATTCCTGTGACCTCTAAATGGTTTAGAGTTATTTGAAAACCTGTGATTGACAGTAGTGTGTAGTTCCAGTTTTTCTATCTATGGACTCTTCATATTACAACTTCTGATTGCCTGCTCTCTGCAGCAGTCTGTGAAGTACTGAAGAGCTGCCTTGGTGCTCCAACAGAGGCACCATCTTTTCTTCTGTAAGATGCAAGTGTATTTTGGCACAGTTCAGGATGATATGGAGAAGCTGACCCTTGAGAGTAGTAAGTGTGCTGTAGGTAGGAATAGCAGGAGCTGCTTATTCTAATGTCTTTTTCGACTTTATCTTTGCCTGTTAAAATGAGCCAGGTTCCCAGTCATGGTCAGAGCTGAATTCTTCATATCTGTTGCTCTCATAGTTTTAGAAGTTCTTTCTCTTTCTCATGTTGTGTTATTAATCAGTAGAAAATAGACATGAAAATTGACCTTGAAAGTGGAGTATATGATTTTTTCTAGAGCGTGCTTTCTGATAGCGTGCATGGATTTATTTTGTTGTGGTTTTTTTAACTTTATTTTAAGTTTTGCAGCTTCTCCTGAAAACAGTCTTAATTCTTTTATACAGGCTGCTTAACTTCTGGGTGTCCAAAGAGACCTCCATTCCAAACGAGGACTCTTTTATTCTTTACGTACATCATTGTTTTTTCTTCTGAGGCATGGTCTTGTCTTTATATTGAAGTAAATTAACATTATCATGTGATCTAATGCTAAAAAGTCACTGTTGTGGAATTAATCTATTTTTTAGGCTTATTGAAAACTCTGAAAACATCTATAATTACAGTGAAAAAGAACCATGTATTTTAGTTCATTTTTCCATGCTTTAATTTTTTTTCACTAGTAGCTTTCTTTAAAGAAACAAGACTCCATCTAGACTTCTGTGGGCTCTGGGCCTTCCTTTTAGTTGCTTGTGGCAAAAGATGAGCTTTGCAGGAAATTCACCATTCTGAAAACACTTACATGTATGATTAATTCCACTAGTAAGTGCTATGCTGTTGTTACATTGAACTTTGCGTCATTGCTTCACCTTAAATGAAAAATTGGGCTTCTTGCTGTCTTTTCTATACAGTTAGCTACTTTCAAAATACAGATTTGTTCTTTTAGGTGTTTAGTTAATCGTTTACACATTTCTCGCTGTAATCCTAATCTGCTCCTGTTCACATTCTGCAAGGACTTCTCTGAAGGGCAGTAGTCAGTGAGAAAAATGCTTAATAATGATCTAATGTAATTTATTACATATCAGTTTAAAAGGACAGCCATATAAAGTTGATAGAATTTGAACAGTTTGTGCATTGGCAGTGAATAAAATTTTAAGACTACTTCTGAAGAACTCAGAAGTGATGGTGACAGGCTACCAAAAAGGTACTTTGATAAGTGTGTTGGAAATATACTCTAGGGAATTCTCATGCCATCAGGTCAGCCCTTGGGAAAATACGAAGGATAATCTTCACCTTAGGACCGAATTTATGTCAATTCTGTGCTGCACAAGTATACTTTACAACAAAAGGCTACATAATGTAGTTGTACTTTGTGTTAGAAAACAGATTGTTCCTTCTGTGAAGTGAAGAAATTGAAGAGACTATATTTTGTTCCTGCTATTACATATTAAGGATCTGAAACAGTACTCCTAAATCATTTAAATATTTATTAAAAAGTTTCATCTTTATTGTGTCACATCTGTGCCTCTGATTCACACTGTGACTCAAATAATTGGTCTACATGTGTAGTCTGAGAAAAATAATTAGTTTGCAATTTAATTGCTATGTTAATTACTCTTCATATAATTTTTTAAAGTGTTGTTGCAAATCCACCCATATTTAGAACAATTTCTATTCATTCCCAAGGCAACCTTAACTAATTCTGTGGAGTCCATTGAAAGTTGTTTAATTAGTCTTTACAAGGTAAATTGAGAAAAAAGAAATTGTTAAAGGTGTGTTCTTGCTCGGGGGTATTGATAGTGTGTGATTACAGTGGCTGATTTTAGTTGTGAGCATTCCTGTGGAGGATGAAACTGCCAATTAATTTATATTCTAGAATCCTTTTATTCAAACCTATGTAAATTCTTTCCCTCTCCCTGCTTCCCACCATCTGATGGGGAGCCACCTGTCTTTAAAGAACTGACTCAGTATTGAATTTGCTGGACCTCTGCTATTGTTTCACTAGTGTCATCTCTGCTTATTACCTCTTACCACTTGCATAATTTTAATTGTATATGTGGAAAGAATAAGATGAATTATCATAAGCATTTTGAAGTTGGCCTACCACATTTCTCTAATTATTAAAGTAGCTAGTGGGTGGGAGTGTTCCTTTGTATTTAAAGTAAGCCAGTAATCTAAATGTATTTCTGGAAAGTTCCGGTGAGAGAGGTTTTTCTTTGCTATAAAGTTGCAGTGACATTCATCGTATAGTAGGGGATAGCTGTCTGAAACCCAGATTAAAAAGCAGTGTAAAGCAAATAAAGTATCAAGGTTGGCTTCTCTCTAAGGTGTTTGAAAAAGCAGTATTTATAGTTTTGGAACATTTAATTTTATCTTGGCTCTATGGTTTCTACATTCCTTACGGTTATTGATGACAGGTTTTTTAAGTTATTCCTCCTCTTGCACATATGTAATGAAAGGAAAGAAAACAGTCCTTATTCTGGTGTGTTTGAGTCCCAGAGGGTCCAGAAGAAAAAAATACTAATTCTGGTGCTGCCAAACATTGTTTCAAGAATTGTTCAGCTTGTATAAACGAGTGAGACTTTTTTCCTGCATCAGGAGTTAGTTCTGGTATATGTTTTCCATATGGGGTGCAGCTGTGCTTCTCTCTTCTTGTAGAAGCCTGCAACTGCATGAAGACAATGCGTTGGTTGGAATTACAGCATAAGCAGAACTTGATTGTAGGTAGGATGGTATTGTTTCCTGAACGGCAGTTGCCTAAGCTTTAGCGTGGTTAAAAGTACAATTGATAGATAGAATGAGATAAAACCATGACCTATGTTGAGCGCAAGTAAGTAGCAATTGTTTGTTGTCAGTAGCGTAAATAGTTGTTTCATGTATCCAAAGATAAGTCTTTGCCACCTTCCTGGTTACGGTGATGTATGCTTCACATCCTTACATTTGTTAGACGGGATTTTGCACAGCAGGTCTAAGTCTTGGAGTTCTACTCTGGAAAATGGTGTGGCCCAGTGATCACAGCTGAGGATATCAAAGGATCAGATTCCATTTTCTTCTTAGTCTCATGAATTTGACCTCACATTTCCGACTATAGACTTCTAGACTATAAGACTGGGAGTGTTCTAATGATGCTCTGCCATCCGTGTTGGGGCGGTACAGGCTTCAGCACTGAGCCACACAATGTTGGCAAAGCTGAGATGCTTCTGGATGTAAAGGCTAGAAATACAGCTGCATAAAGGGCTTGAAAGATAAAAACACAGCAGTGCGCATTTTTCATGTACACCAAATACATTTTTAGTGTATGCAAGAGTTGGACAATCAGTTTGAGACTTGTGATTTGGACTTGTGTATCTAAATTACTCTGTGAATCAGGAATTTGCTAAGTATTCTCTTGATTAATATTTTTAGTGAAATGATTAAAGCCTGTTCTAATTTTAAGTAACACTAACTTTCTCTTTCAATCAGGATCCAGCAGAGAAGAAATAACAGAACACTGGGACTGGTTAGAACACAATGTTATGAAGACTTTATCAGTATTTGATTCAAATGAAGATATTACAAGCTTTGTCCAGGGAAAGATCAGAGTAAGTAACAGGCACGTGACATGATTGGGGAAAGCTAAGTATTTTTTTCCTCTAAATGTATGCAAATAATGTGTCCTCTTTAGAATATCAAAGGACAGCATCATAATGCTACGTACTTCTTATTGAGTAGTATGTGCCTGTTAACTTCAACACACTCCATCGTTCCTGTTTATCTGCCTGACAGTTAGGTGAGGTTGGTTGACGTATACTCTTCTTGGTAAATGATGCACCAGATGCCTTTAGATAGTGGTCTAAAACTGTTGATAAATTATGTCAGAATAATTTTAATAATGCCGGGAAAGCATATGGTATATTTTTGTGAAGGTGCACTTTATATATGCTAAATACTTAGCCCAGGAATTCCTGTGATTAAATGAGGAAAATATATCTATTTCAGAAGAGGAAGCCTGGGAATGTGTGTCTTGCCTAAGCTGTGTGGGAAACTTAGTGGATGAGTCTGAAATAGCACATTTGGTTTGTGACCTGTGTTTTGATCAGATCCTCAGACTGTTCTTCCTGTTCTAAAATTTACTATCCTGTTAGGAGAATGCTACGCTGTATGTATGTAGGTGCATATATGACACCTACCCACATGGATGCGTATATATGGTAACTGGTTCTTTTGTTTTAGGGTTTGATTGCTGAAGAGGGAAAAGGTTCTTTTGTAAAAGAAGAAGATCCTGAGAAGTTTCGTGAAGGTCTTATGAAGTTTGAAAAGTGTTTTGGATTACCGGAGCAGGAGAAGTTGGTTACCTATTACTCATGCAGTTACTGGAAGGGCAGAGTGCCCTGTCAAGGATGGCTTTATCTTAGTACCAACTTTCTTAGTTTTTACTCATTTTTGCTGGGAGCAGAAAGTAAGCAAGCATCGATACTAAGCCTAATCCCTTCACATTTTACTGTTTATCTTTCAGATTTGGAAGAATTCGTCCTATGTCCTAAGGGAGATATTTTGCCATGTGAGCAGATGTCAACACAGAATAGAAAAAATTGCAAACATAAAATACTTACGGAAATGAATACATTTGTGTAACTTAATGGGCAATGTCCTTTAGTTTTCTTCCTCTGTATAAGAGAGAAGGCAGACCTGTTGCAGTTGGCTGTAATGAAAAGATGTTGTCATCTTTAGTTCATGCTGCATATTAATTTGGTCTGTGAGGATCACAGTTATTTCTTCACACACAGACTTGATATTTCACGTGGGTGCACTACGCACTGGTGATAATTGCACATACCTTTTTTTCCCCTGTGTAGCATTAGTTTGAAATGCCCAAACGAATGCCTCTGATAATGTGAGCTGTAACTGTATTTATGTGAAAACTACAAAGCATGAAGAAAGTAGGATCCTTTCTAAGATTCTTCTCATTTGTAGCAGGAAACGTCATAGCTAGTGGGCACGCTTCCTCTTGCCGATACATGATGCATTTACTTTAAGAAGCCCTGTTGGTAAACCGTTATTAGCTTATATGATGATGTTTGTTTGCAATTTGCAGTTTCACATAAGAGCAAAGAAAAGGTGATGTAAGCTTGTATTTTCATACATGGTGTGTCTTCAATGTTTTTCTTTCTATGAAATTCTTTCTAATGGAATTATTTCACAGGAATTGTGGAGAGAGTGTTTTTTGTGCTTGTGAGTTTGTAGCCTTTTCCAAGTGGGTTATCATTTAACTGTATTGCTTAATTATATTTTATTAGTGCTGCTGACTACTACTTTTCTTTTTTTAATATGAGGGTAGCAGCTAACAAGAAGTTACTCACATCTGCTTGTATTTGCATTTTCAGTAAAACTTATTATCTCCTGGGATGAAATATCAAAGCTTGAGAAGACTTCCAATGTGATTCTGACAGAGAACATTCATGTGTGTTCCCGTGGGGAAGATCACTATTTTTCCATGTTTTTGCACATTAGTGAAACATTCCTTCTCATGGAGCAGCTGGCAAACTATGCTGTTAGGAGACTTTTTGACAAGGAGACTTTTGAAAATGACCCAGTCCTTCATGACCCCCTGCAGATCACCAAGAGGTAATATATTATTTCGAGTCTATCTGCTCTGGGACCAGCACTTTTTTAGGCAAAAGGGAAGAGAATGCTTGTCTCAAGGAGATATGTAAATGTCAGCAAAGCTGATGTTCTCTTAAACAAGCGTCTCATTAAAATTTGGGATCAAAGTAATGTGGGGCATTGTGATTTCTTGTTACTTTGCAGTATCAAAGGTCTATACGAAAGGCAGGAAGTGATTACACCTTCAGAGCTGGTCTTCAACTATAGGGTTTATAGTAGTTTGAATTTTTAAAAGGTGTTCTAACAGTATTTAGGTTTAGAAAATTAAGAATGAAGCTGCTGTGTCTCCAAAGAGACCTGGTGAAGAAAGAGAAAGTGGAGAATAAATAATTTAATAAACATGTGTAAATAATAACTGCATGGCTTTTCTGCCACTGGAGATGGGTGATAAAATCAATGAGTTGCAGGTGGGTGTGTGGCTTTCCTTATTTACGACAGTATTTTAGGCAGTGGGAAGGGTGTGTATGTAAGTACCCCAATGGTTAGCATCCTCCATTCTCAAGGAAACTGTGTGATTATTCCTTGTAGTAATTTTATGGTTTCTCTTCAGTTCTGGTTTCTGTTGAAGCAAATGTTGCCTTTTCCTCAGAGGCCTGTCCATATTCGCACTCAAATTTTCAGGTTTTGATCTGTGCAGCACAGCTATTTACTGTGAAAAGTAACCAGGAAAAGCAAGTCTGTTGTTAGGTAATTAAAATTCACATAAAGAGACTAAGTCTTTGTTGGGAAATGTTACCTATCTGCAAATCAGAAATTATGATAAAGCATTTTTCTAATAATTCTTCCTACTTAGAGCTCCATGCACCTATGACTTAAGGAAAGAAAAAAAGAAAAAGCTATGTAGTTTTATAGTACACTGGTAATAAAACCTGTTTTAGGTTGTATTTCCTGGGTAGTTGATACCTCAGTTTTGTAGCAGTGCTGGAGAGGGATGTTGCTCTACAACCAAAACACTGTTTCTGGCTGCAGTTACCTGTGAAGAATTAGCCCCTGGCAGATGTTTACAACATGTGCTACATTTCTAGCTAATTAACCCTCTGTCACGCCAAAACTTGTTTTAGGTTTAAGTGGACTATTCTGATGGGTTGGGAAACAGAGCAGATTAGGCTATTAGTATGTTTTTCTGCACTACCTGTAGGCCCTGATTCAGCAAAGTGCTTTACTGTGTAAGAACATGCTTGAGTCTATTGCTGTTTAGTGAAGTGTTTAAGTATTTTGTTAAGTGGGTGTATATAGATAGCTGTGCTCCTGCCCTTTGTTGCCTCTTCAAGCAAAGCATTGAACCCTCCAGATCAACCCACGGACTGTGGGAGAGCATGATGTTTTACTGTCTTTTCCCAAGGATGTTTTACCTTTTGTATTTGTAAAGACATTTTAAACTTATTTAATTTTTCTTTTCTCTCTCCTCCCCTGTTTTTTGTTTTGTTTTTAATCCAGAGGCCTAGAGAGCCGTGCCCACAGTGAGCAGTTTAGCGCATTCTTCAGGCTACCCAAAGAAGAGACCTTGAAAGAAGTTCATGAGTGCTTCTTATGGGTTCCTTTCAGTCATTACAACACCCATGGGAAAATGTGCATTTCAGAAAACTACATCTGCTTTGCTAGCCAGGATGGCAGCCTGTGCAGTGTAATCATCCCATTAAGAGAGGTAATGCAAACTTCAAGTCAGAGCCAGTTGTCCCAGAGCAGAAGTTTTGCACGTGTGTAGTTTGATGCCAGTTGAGCAGATTTTCATTAGGATCTGCTTACTTTACATGATGTCATACATTTCCCCCTACCTTGGATACTGCATGTAGGAATTCTGTTTGTAGATTTATAGAACTACTTTCATGTTTCATCATTGTTCCCTGTATCCTCTTTCCCTTTTCTATTTACTCCAATTTCTGTAGCTGGATACAGAATCCAAATTTTTAAATACTTTTTTTTTAAATTAAAAAGCTTTTGCTTAATTCCTGAAGTTTGGTTAATGAGAGATTCTCAACACATAAAGAACTGGAGAGGGTAGAGGGTCTTGAAGACTAGTAATCGCTCTGCTGTGTTTCTTTCTTAGCTCAGTAGTGCTGAAAAACCTTCTTTTTTCAGTAGTTGAGCAGCGCTGTCTGTTCAAAAGTCTATAGGAAAATCCATTGACAGTCGTCAGTGAACAAGTATCAATGCCATTACAGCTGATAGTCTCAACAGACTGAATAAGGAACACCTTGTAAAGGACACAGCATTCATGTTTCTATAGAGTACTGTAGCTAGAATGAGGAGTAACTTCTGGGGAAAAAAAACCCTCCATCCCTCTCTTGACTTCCCGTGATCTCGGACATTGCCACATTTCAGTCTTCCAGTGTTAAAAACTTTTCATCAGCACCCATATTTTACAGTTGCCTGAAAATTAACCAGGTTCTATAATTGCTCTGCATACTCTGTGTACATATTACCTGACAAAAGACACCTGATACAGGGGGCGAGCTGAGCTAAGTTCAGCAATACCCTTGATGTTCCCTGCCCAGAGAAAGCAATTTATGTGATCGTCTATAAATAGTCCTGCAAACAATAGAGACTTCCATAACATGTGAAAAACAAGAAGAGGCTGTGTTCAAGGAGCTGACTCTAAATTTATTCGTGTGGATTGTCAGGCCCTCACTGTTTGTTTTACAGTACTGCAGAGTTAATTTATTTCAGTGGTCTTTCATCGTTTACCTAGGACATTGTAAAAGCATCAGCAATGGCAGTCAGTCTAGCTATTCATGATTGTCTCACTTGCATTATTAAAGTGTATTAACTGCTCTAATCTGTAACTGTTCTGTCACGGCAATTAAAATCATCTGAAGCTGTCAGGTGTTATGACAGCTATCTTTGAAAGGGTATTCTCAGTGGAAATTCATTCTTGTGAAACTTGTTTCATTTGATTACTTGCAAAAGCCATGTTTTGTCTGCTTTTGGATGGTAAGAAAAAAAGTAACAGCTTTGGCTGGTAGAAGGAGGCAAGATTTTCAAATAAGCTCAGCACTCACAGCTGGGAAAATGTTTTCAAAGATTTTTGGTACTCCTGTCAAAAATCTATCACATAATACTTATTACCTTGTGCTAAAATAGCTGCAGACCACTGAGCTTTAAAGTAGTGAGTTTTTTACTTGCGTTACTAGTTCTGCTTGTGTGGGGCTTAATACTACTGTTTCATGTACGCAGATCTTCTCTTTTAGAAGTAAGCTGGTAAAATTTCTTGCCTAATTTATGTATCCTTGCTTCCGTAGGTCACAGGGGTGGATAAGGCAGATCCAGCCAACAGAGGAGTCAGCATTAGTACCAAAGGAAAAACAGCTTTTCGTTTCACGGAGGTTAGAGATTTCGAACAGCTTGTGGCAAAGCTCAGGATGAAATGCAGTGCAACTTCAAGTCCACAACACATTATAAATACCGAGGTAGCTGCTTTGCTAATTCTAATTTCTTAGTACCTGTTTCTAGGAATAATGTTGTGTAGTCTTACTAAGAGTTTATGTATTGTTGTCAGTGTTTTGCTCTGTAATGCAATACGTTTATATTTAAGCGTGAGTCTAGACACAAGATGGGTAGCAATGTATGCTGGACCTCTAGATTTCAAGTTGTCTCAATCTTTTTTTTTTTAATTATCTTCAAAAAATCGTGTTCCCATCTCTTGCCTTGAGACCTTTCACATTAAAACAAAAGTCCACCCATCTGATGTAAAATTATGTGTAGCTGAGTCTGTTTTTGCCAGCTGACTGCTTGACTCCAAAAGTTGATGGAATGATTGTAAGGTTGTTTCTAGATGTGAAGAAATCTGTATGTGTAGTTTCATGCAAGAGAAATAAGAAAGCAATGACAAAATATCCTTACCAAGCATTACTTATTATAGGTGCTGTATCTCTTCCCTGATTTTCCTGTGAAAAAAACTAAATAGAATCAGCTGGAGTAGCCTCTAAAGTGACAGTTGTAAGAGTGGAGAAGCGTACAAGTAAATGCCTTTTGGTAGAAAATAATCAGCGAATCAGCAAAATCTCCACCTTGAGATTTTGATTCTTAAGTGTTAAAAGGCAAAAATGAGTAATAAAAGAAAGATAGCTTGATATCAGCAGAAATGCTCAGCTGATAAGGGTACAGCACAGCCCTGGGAGACCTGAGTGGAAAGGTCTGCTTAGGGCGTTCCCTTTTAGATTACTTTATTTCGGGTTGTATCTGTATTATTTTGACATACCATGCTAAGTCATGTACCTCTGGTTTTAAGGTGTGGAAAAATAACTCTGAGCCCATATGAAAAAGAATGTGTTAAACAATAGTGGTACTGTGAATGCATTCGGTTCTGGGTTCTTTTACTTTGTTTTCCATCAGGATGTGAAAAACAATCCAGGTTCTAATGCTGGTTTTTAAATGCTTACAGCTGTTCTGTATAGTTCAATGTATGGCTCCATTTAAATTAATGTCTTTCTGCTGACTTCAGTGGTGATGGGTGGTCAGGCCTCCATACCTATTACAGTTCTCATTATTTATATTTCTCCTTTCATAATTAAGTATTATGCTGTAGAGATGAATTTTTTTTTCAAGTGCAGCCTCCTGAAAGCCCAGCTGTGCAGAGCAGGGATTGCTGTTTTCATTTATTTTGGAAGTTTGTATCTGGTACCTGTAACTTAATATAATGAACAACGATGATCTAGAAGCAAAACAGTTTCTGGTATCAGTGCCGCTTCTTGAAGGATTGTTTGGCATTTGTAAACACCACTGTTAAATTTTTTTTCAAGGTTGCAGCTCGTTCCGCCTCTGATGTTCCGAAGGATTTTGATGCGGGACCATCAAAGATGGGTCAGAGAGATAACAGCAAAACTGTCAGTACAGAAGCCCTAATGACTGTCTACCATCCTCAGGATGCTGAGAATCTAGACTCTAAAATGGTAAGGGATAAAACGGCCAACAGTTTTTGGAATCTAGTTGGAAAGCACTGAAGTGTATTCAAAATGTATTCCAGCAAGGCTGCTGATTTCCTCTGGGGCTTTGCCAATCCTCTTTCATCTGCATTTTCTGTATTTGGAGTCCACAGGGTGCTTCTTCATGTCTCCATTCAATTTTCTGCTCATCTTGTTTAATAATGATATGCCTTATCTTCATGGAGGTAATTCCTCCTGCTCTTCCAGCCCTCAGGGAAGAGTTGGCTGTTTGTTTTGTGATAGTGAACATGTTTCATATGTATCTGAATTGTCAAGATACAAAGTCGCTACAAACTCTTTGGGGGCAAGGAGAATGTTATCAAGAAATTGACTTCATTTCTTGCTCGCTTCATTCTTTTGCACTTCTGTCTAACAAAGTTATCCTCTGGAGAATGTTTTTTTTTCTTTGTTTTTTTGTTTTTTTTTTTTTTTTAATGATAGCGTTCCTCTGTGCAGTCCTCCTGCAATCATTTTGTTCAGATGTNGTTTTGTTTTTTTGTTTTTTTTTTTTTTTAAATTGTTTTTTCAGTAGGACATCCTGGTTTTGTTTCTCCATAGTGTGTGCGAGAAGATAGAAAGGCTTTATTTTAAAAGGAAGTCTTTCAGCAGAACTGGGTAAATTAAGATATGGAATTTTTGATATTAGAAATGTCAAAAAATAAACACCCTTTGGGCAGGAGAAAAGGCAATCCAGATTTTTAAGTTCTGCTTTTTTATAGTCTGTTGAACAGAAGTGGACAAAAATCTACTTTTCCTTTCAGCACCTTTAATTGCTTTAACAATGTTAAATCTTACTGCTGCATGCACAGAAAATGTAGTGGCAGTGTTCACCCTGTCTCAGCTCTGGAGCCTCGCAGGAGTTGGAGCACCTGCGCATCGGTTGCTTTGCTTCAGAGAAATTGAATTGCATTTTAGGTGCATAATCAATAGTTTATTAGTAATCTGGTACTTTACAAAGGATCTATTTCACTGTTTCTACTGTCTCCACCTCCTTCTACGCTGCAGGTGAAATGCCTGTAACTTCCATTTTGTTTGAATGGGGAATTTTTGCCAGTTTTCATTCTGTGAGGCAGGTTTTACTTATATGGCTGGTCCTACATGCATACAGTGTTATCTTCTCTGTTGACAGAAGTTGCTTGTTTGTAAAAACGTTCTATCTGGTTGATAAATATTTGATTAAATGTAAAACCTTTATGGGCATAAGTGTTTTCAGCTATTAGTTCCCCTCCTTACTGCATCTAAACTTCATTCTCCTGCAAATTTTCGTGATTATTTATTCTCTCCTAGTGCTACTTGGAGCTCATGTAAGTAAACTGAGGAAAGATTGAGAAACTGTGGGAGAATAATGTCACTGACGTCATGCCATCCCTCTGTGTGCTTTTCACCATTTGTAGCCGTTCTGTTCCAAATCTGTCAACTAGTATAATGCAACAAAGTATGATGAATCAAAAAAAAAAAGGAAACAACCTGTTTTGCCTGTTGAGTTTCTGAGGGATATTATTTCATCTGTAACAGAGTTAGTACATTTTTTTTGCTATTAGCAAAGAGCGCTTCGTAGACATGTTGAAATCAAAATATGTTAATTTATCAGAGTAATTAAGCAGGTGTCTGTGACAGTGAGCTGACTTTGCAAATAATCACTTGCTTGATTTCATTGCACCATCATGGCCAAATACTTTTTCTCATAGTTCATTTGTTAGAGCTCTCAAATGAGCACAGAGAAACCTGCCACCACACATAAGCAATCTGAACCTTCTCTTCACCCTATTTTTCCTGCTTGTCTTTTCTAGTGTTTTCATTCAATTTCATCTTTTTTCCTTCTTCTATTGATTTACCCTTTACCAAGAAAATGTTATGCTGTTTATCTCAAAGCAGCAACAGAAAATGGGATATTTTAAAATTGGCCCAAGTTACAATAAGCAGATTTGTTTGTATGTATGTATGCATCATACAAACATATATATATATATATTTACATGGAAAAAAAGCTGAAAAAGAATCTTACAAGAGGAAGTTTTAATGTACCTCTATTGTTTTGCCATATGAATTATATAAAATGTAAAATTTGCTTATCTATTATGCTGG
>VYZM01015727.1:47871-66170 GCA_013398915.1 Dromas ardeola | reverse complement strand
TTTGTACTCTTCATTCAGCCTACTGCATGGTAGTTCCTTCTGAGGACATATGAACATGCATTTATCTTTGCTAGCGTTCTTTGAACGTTTACATAAGCATTTATGCTTCTGTCACCAGACTGGTATCTCTGTCTTGGAAGGTGTTGGCATAAAATTTATGGAATTAATTAGGTAAATATCAGTCCTTTGCCTAGTTTTTCTAATCTGTTCTCAGCTCTTCAAATGGAAAGGTATTATGTTTGCCAGAAAACTTGGGCAAAATTGTAGGTGAAAGCAAGCTTCCTCCTGCCCCCAGTGAAACAAAAAAGTAAGTAAAAATCAACTTTGTAATGGAAAGTGACTTAGATTTCCTCCAAGCCTTATTTAGTTTCACTTTTCTGTTTTCATTTCAGAGTAATTCCTTTAATTTCAGTAGAATTATTCTGATACATTACTGCAGTACCATCTGGAGATTCATGAGGTACCTCAGTAGTCACCAAAAATTTTTATACAAATTGCAGACAGTCATGTGGATACTTTACTGTTGTCCTCTAATAGTGTGCAATGCAATGTATTGACAGGTGCTGTAAATGATATGGCATCCAACCCTGGTTATTACACTGAGTTGGTGGAAAAGTCCTTAGGAACATGCACTTTAGCTACTGATGAAATTGAACGAGATTTACGTCGCTCCTTACCTGAGCATCCTGCTTTTCAAAGTGACACGGGAATTTCTGCACTCAGGAGAGTTCTTACAGCTTATGCACACAGGAATCCCCAAATTGGATATTGTCAGGTACAGCCATTTTGAGACTCTTAGTGTTGGTTGTCTAAATTTTAGTTCATGATGTCAGTATAGTGGCACCTCATAAAATCAATAAATATGTAATGGTTTCTTGCTCAGTGGTTCACTTACTTTGCTTATTTGATCCCACTGTGTTAACATGAGTTTTTACATTGTACTTGAATATTTTTATGTAGTTTAAATACTATGCTCTGTATTTAATAATATAGAGGTAAAAGTCTTATACTGGACATGTCTGTGGGTTATCCTAGCACTCTACAGATGTGCTGTAAAGTGCTTTCAGAAACACAAATTTTAAGAAATTACAACAGTTGTGTTTTCACCATCTTTCCTCATAAATGCTTCCTTTCCTGTTTAAATGTTCCAGGCAATGAATATTTTGACATCAGTACTTCTGCTGTATGCTAAAGAGGAGGAAGCGTTCTGGCTTTTGGTTGCTGTGTGTGAAAGGATGCTACCGGATTATTTCAATCGTCGAATCATCGGTAACATCCGTCTGTCTTTTTATCTATCTAGAATTGAATGTAAATGATCATTCATTAAGAACAAATGTACGGAATGAGCTGAAGGCTGAACAGTGGAAAGAAAGCGTTGCATTTGGTTCAGTATTGTGAAGTAGAAAGTGGAAGTTACTGAGAACGTCCCAAGACTTCTTAAGCAGGAGGGGACATGATTTTCAGATATTGTCATTACTCTAGGCATAACTACTTGGGAAGTCGTCTATTATACTGTTCTTTTGGAATTATAACTGCAATTTGTACTATTTATTTGAAACTTGGTCAGCTTAAATAAAGGAAAAAGAGTTACTCCAGGTTCAGACTTAGTCTTTGATCTCATGAACTCACTACTTGCAGGTGTATATGCTAGAAGAAAATTGGATGTGAAGTTTCTCTCTAATTGCAGAGAGGGTGTATCGGCTGTCAGGAGAATCGTTGGAAGGAGCCACGCGCTCAGAAAAGTGCTAAGATGCTTTACAGCATGGAGCAAGGCTCTGGCCCCATGCACAGAGTACGTAGGTTCCAGCACAGGGAAGGAAGCCAATGGTTCCACTCTCTTTGCTTTTACACCAAACTTGCATTAGGACAGGGGCTTTATTTCTGGCCGGTGCTCTGAGAAAAGTATGCTTCTCTGTATTAAGATTTGGGTGGTGGTTTTGTTATCCTTTCCCTGCAGGTGCCTTGGTAGATCAGGCAGTGTTTGAGGAGCTCATCAGGGTTCATCTGCCTCAGTTGACAGACCACATGACGGACATGACTTTTTTCTCCTCGGTCTCTCTCTCCTGGTTCCTTACCCTTTTTATCAGCGTGCTGCCTATTGAAAGTGCAGTCAATGTGGTGGACTGTTTCTTCTATGATGGAATAAAGGCAATCTTGCAGCTGAGTCTCGCAGTGCTGGAATACAACATGGAAAAGTTGCTGACTTGTAAGGATGATGCAGAAGCAGTCACTGTTCTCAACAGGTATCAGTGCGACTGTTATTCTTACGGGCTGTGTAGCAGTTGGTATAATTGCAAATGCGTAAGTCATCCTGGGGCAGCTGAGAAGACATCTGGCCAAGACTTCCAAAGGCTTCAAAGGAATTAAGTGTCCATCTCGGGCTGAAATTCTGGAAGGGGTGGCTGAAATTCTGGAAGGGGTGGCTGGAAAGTGTGCCCGGGGCCTCTGAAAGTCCCATACTCCATTAAAGTTCTTCTAAAATCATTGCCATTTTGTGTATTTTAAAGTAAAAGCAACGTGATTTTTGCCTGGAATTTTTATCACTTATAGAAGGTGGTTTTCCTTAATGATGAGGTGATCTAGAGCACACTAAGACTGTTCCAAACAGTTCGGGCATCAGCATATTCTACAGCTCCGTTCTTGTAGTTTAGGCTACTGGCTACTCTGCTGCTGATGTCTTAAAATAGAAATAAGAAGAATGCAATGAGGACAATCATGACTAGATGTTTGTTCTATATTAGCATTTGAAGAATAAATTCAAATATGCAACATGAAGTGCATTTTAAATGGATGTATTGCAAGCAAAACTTGCAGAGTTTTTGCATCCCTGCCTACCTAAATTCTGTTGATGATGCTGTGATTGTGTATCATGGAGTATTAAAAAAGCAAAATGAGTGTGCTATAGGGGTCTCCAAGTTATGACTGTTAACAACTGATAATAAAAATTTCCTTTTAGTGAGACTTTCAAATGTTGCATGTTTGAATAGGGCAGGAGCTACAGTATTAATGAAGAAAATGTAATTTTTACTGAGACCATGCAGCCTGGTATTTATTGTAAAACCTAGCTGTACTCATTTAAATATTTAACACTCAAAAAACCTAACAGTAAGAGCACACTTAAAATCTAGAAGTGTGGTGAAATTTTAATTTTCACTTGAATGAAACAAGTTGCGTTTCCACTTGACACCCAAGATTTTGATGATTGTTACGAACTCCTTTTGAGCTCTTGCTTTCAAGGTTTTATCTGGCTGTAACACTTCTGTTGCATAGTTAATCCAGCCTGCTGCATGCTGGTATATTTAAAAAATTATTACAGTGGTTTGCCCCTCCTCAAGAAAAAAGCAGCTATCAGTCCATAGATATGTGTTCCTTGATGCTGGCAAAGGAATTAGCCAGCCTCCATAATGGATCTGTCTTCTCTAGGTAGCTGGTTCCCATGTTTGTATGTCTTTGTTACTATTACAGCATATTTGTGCTACACATGCTGATACTCTTTGCTCTTTCCCATTCTCTGCGCACTTTTTCTTCAGTAGATGCTGATGTTATTGTTTTGTTGTGATAAACTGGTTCCTGCTGATTTCTTGTGTGTTTGCTTTGTGCAGATTTTTTGACAGTGTCACTAACAAAGACAGTCCTTTGCCTCCGGCTGTGCAGCAGGGCTCCAACCTCAGCGATACGACGAGTGACCATCCAAAAGTGGACATTACTGATTTGATCCGAGAGTCAAATGAAGTATGTGTTCTTGTTGGGTATGTTTTCGCATTGCATGCAGTGTTTACATTGCATGGGCTACTTCAAAAATAGTGCAGCTGCATTGTACAAACTAGAGTAGAAGATCTGTCTAGATTGGTAGAAATTGGGTTCAGTGTTTTGTTGAGCCTCACTGAAGACCTTACAGGTTATGGGATAGGTTTGGTTTTGTATTGTTTTGGTTTTTTAACTGCCTGGAATGTGCTTGCTAGGCTGTCCTGAGTGGAGTTCCTTAGGTTCATCACAGGTCATGTATTGCCATCCCTCATTCATTTTATTAGTATGTCAACTAAATGACAAAGTACAGCAGAAATAGCCCTTGCATTTACTAATTTGAAACTGATTACTCCATGTTGCAGATAGTGGTAACATTTGACATAGCAACCTGTGCAGGAAACTATTTACTTGATTAGTTTCTTGTGTGGGTTAAATGTTTAGAGACGTGTTGGGTGAGGAAGACCAGTTATGATCTTTTAGCACTTTCTTTCAGTTTGCACATTTGATTTCTGCAGCATCTAGTTTTGCAGCTCTGCACTACGGAGGAGATAGGTCTGGCTTCTCCTTCTCCGTTTATCCTCAGATTTTCATGAGGTGTTTCCGTCCTTGGCATGATTCGTATCAGGGCATTAATCCACTCGTAGATAGGTTTCTGCTCAGCCCACCTGAAGGAAAAGGCAAGTTGAGAGAAGAGATTTGTTCAGATTTTGTTTTTTCTATTAGCTGGTATCTATATGATACTTTTTTTATTTTTCCTATCGGATTCTCAGTCATATGTTCCTAGTGAAAGATCCACAATACATCTCTTTTGGAAAAATGTCCTGGCCTTGACTCAAAAAAGATAAGCTAACTGTAATTTGTATAATTTAGAAACGGCCTCTTTTGCTTTTACTGAGAAGAGGGCTTTGCCCTTAGTGGGATGAACAAAGACAAGAATCAGAAATTCAGGTACTTTTGAAGTGTCTTTATAACATTGGGCAAATCATACAAAAAGTCTGAAGAGTCTCAAAGAGGAGCAGAATAAAGAACAGAGATGGTAAATAAAGAAGTGCTATATGTTGCATTCTGAAGTGTAAACTGAAGCTTTCATAGAGACGGAGTCATGACTGAAAGACAAAGCAAAAGAAACTCCCTTTCTTTTTCCCCTGCCTTTGCAGGCAGGTGACGGGACCAAAGCAATAGCCTCTGATTTGGTATGGCTTTTGAACACTGATTTGGGCAGATCCTTGAACCTGCATCTCCCATTCCAAATTGACAGCCCTGTTCCTAGGCCTGTGTTCCCATTTCTATCTCATAGCCCCTTTTTTGGATGCAAATTTTTCTTTCCAGTTGAAACTGAATTTCTTCAATGCTGGTAAGTGTCACAACCTCTTGTTTGAGTACTGCTGATACAAAGTGAGAGTCAATTTCCTGCTTCCCATTTTGACCAGACGGTTAATTTCAACACAATTCTGTTCCGGTGAAGGATTTTATTTTCATATCACTGTGGAAGTAAAATAAATTGCAAAATGGGAAGATTGCTGCAATGGGGAGCTGTCATTCTGCAGATAGGTCTAGTTACAAATCACGAATAAATGAACAGAGATGTTCTTTCTGATGCTGTTGCCTTGCGTGGGTGTGTTCACAAGGTAAATGAGATTAAGTGAAAAGATACGGAGTTGAATTTTTAAAATGATGATCAGTTTCATGCCTTTATGGCTCAGGCACAAATGCAAGACTTATTCTTTGGCAGTCTAATCAAGTGTGAAGAAGTCATGAACTAGTAAATAGAAGAACGTATAACATTTTGCCACATCACACTAATTCAGAGTTAGATTATACATCTTGTTTATATTCTTACTGAGGCCATTGCACAATATCAGTGCCCAGAAGCCAAACCAGTGAATGAGTTGCTCAGAGGTGCAATTTCTCTCTGCTTCCTCTTTGTTCCAAGTCAGAAGTACGGTGGTAATGGTCTTCACAGGAGCATAGACATACAGTTCTGGAAGAGAACTCCACAGGTCGTCCAGTTCAGCTCCCTGTCCAGAATACACTCAGATCATCCTTGAAAAACATCTAATGTTGTTAAAACACTTCAACAAAAGAGAATCTGCAAAAACTTTAGCCCGTTGCAGGGTGTCTCTGCCCTTGTCAGAAAATATCCTAATATCCAGTATATTTCCTCTTGGATGCTCATAAAGCGCTATTGAGGATAGTCAGCTGCAGTTTTCTCTGCAATCCCTTGTTGCTATTAGGTTGTTGTTGTTCATCACTTACCCTTTTAACTCTAATCTTTTCTTTTTCTAGATTCAACACAACCAGCTTTTCTAGCCTTTCCTCAAAGCTTACGTGCTCAGAGTCTTTATGGCTGTGTTGCAGTTTTTCATATCTTGTTCAAAGTGCACTGTTGAAAAGAGGAGCAAGACTGCGGAAAAACTTCTGAAAATCCTGCCTAGTTTAGTCATTTATCACTCATTTGTTCTCAAAGTTTGTTATTGGAACCAGTTGCGCGCATGGTGCATGGTGATCATGGTTAGGCCATGTCTTCCTGGTTGCATGTGCTGCTGAAGAGTGTCAAAAACCTTACAGAAGTAAAGACGTATCCTATCCACTGTTTCAGTTCTACACACTAGACTGAATTGCCTCACAGGAGGAAGTTAGATTGATTTGACATGATCTTGATAAAGAATATTGGCCTGTTTTGATTTATCGTAGCTGTTTCTATTTAAATTTTACTTGCTTAATAATTTTTTCCATGATTTCTCTGGGAATTTGTTTCCAGTTTTTGCCTATTATCCCACTTCTCTTTAAAGGTAAATGTATTTATTCTACTCCAATGCTCAGACACCTTCCCTGTCCTTCAGAAATTCCAGAGGCAGCTAGGACTGGTTCAGAAATTACTTCAGCTAGTTTCTAAAGTTCACTAGAGTGAACTTCAAGCCCTGTTAACATACACATCTTAGACTTGGTTACCTGCAGTAGTCACCATGTGATAGCAGAGTTGGATATAGAGCTGTCATGCAGTAAAATCCCTTCCTTTGTCTTCCCACACAGTGACCTTTCCGCTTTCTTCTTTCTCCATCACTCTTTGAAACACTTTCCCTTTTAAAAGTTACACTGTTTTGGGAGAGTGTTAGTGCTCTAATAAATGATTTTTTGCTCAGAGTTTTCTGGGATCTTCCTTTGTGTCCATACCTGTATTGTACTTAGATGCAAGAAAGACAAAAATACCTGCTTAAGTGTGTCTAGCAATAGTTGATTTCATGGAACGACGCGTTTCTTCTTAGAGATATGGTGATATTCGATATGAGGATGTTGAGAGCATGCGCTGCAGGAACAGACTTTATGTGATCCAGACGTTAGAAGCTACGACCAAGCAGAATGTGGTGAGTGACTTGGAAGAGCTAAAAAAAGAAAAAAAAAAAATTTTGTTCCTTTTTGGAAAATTCTGAGTGGAGCTACATTTTCCAGGGCCAAATACATGATTTTATATGCTGAAATCGGTCTCGTCTGCAGGGTTTCAGTTAACTGACGTTTGGTTTTCAGCCTGTGAATCACAGCATGACCTTCTGGTCTTGTTACAAGTAACATCATTGCAGACAACTTCTAAAGGCTGACAGTCTCTGAGATTTTGCATTGATTGGAACAGGCTGACCTGTGTGTCTATCTGCTGTTGTTAAATTGTTAACGCATTTCTCTTGGAAGCATAGGGCACTGTAAAATGTGCACAGTGCTACAGTAAAACAATTAATCACCTGCATCTTTACTCTGGGAAGCAATCCCAAATGTCACAGAAGAGATTGTTGTACTGCATTCAACAAGGGTTGCTTTTTCGCCGGTGACGTGTGTGGATGTCTGGTCATGTGTGCATGGCATGGTGGCTCTTCAGCTGCCAATATCATTCTTTAAGTTCAGACTTGTGAATGAAGGTGGGGGTTGCAAGGTGCTTCCTTTGTTTTCTTCGGTGGCTCATTTCCAGTAACTGATGGTAATAAAAGCAGTGCTTCTTTCTGTAGTAAATGTGGCTTGTAGTAACTGATACTAAATGCTGTTGGTTATGCTAAGATGATAACTTGTATTTCATTTTACAAGACATAAATACTGTGAAGATGGAACTTGGTCTTGTAGCTAACTTTGTTTTAAAAAGCTGTGAACAATTTTTATTTTTTTTAATTTAAAAAATGAGGATTCAGCTTCACTGTTGAGAGCTGAACGTGTGTTTGCCCATTATAAAGGAAGCTATAGGTTATATCATTATAAATAATTTAAGTTTTGTCTCCTGGGTTTCATAGTGTAGGCTCCATGTATGCAAGCAATGTGACTAGCTTTAAGCTCCCTTTTTTGGGGAGAAATTATTTCTTTTAGTCTATAATCTTCTGATTAAAAAGAAGTTCTGTTCTTACTCCTAATTGTAATATGTCAAAACCTGGAATATTCAAATAGTGTCTTTTAATGTAAGGTTAAGTTTCCCAATTCTTTATTCTATGCGTTTATTCCAAGGAGGGAAGACTCATTGATTAATTTTCTCTTAATTTTGTTTCAGCTACGTGTTGTGTCCCAGGATGTAAAATTCAGTCCTAGTGATCTTGAAGAGCTTTATGAATTATTCAAGGTAATGTGCCATTTTCCTCACTTACCAAACATCCATCTTAGTGGTGGACTGCGTTGTGGGTGTGGAACAGTTTTAGCGAATTGAGGTAGAAGCTAGATTCAACGTATGTTTTACATGTCAGCTTTAAATCAAATTACATACATAACTTCCTACATCTTTCACCCAGAGAGAGTTGTTGTTTCAGAAAATCTAATATTTTATCTTTCCTTTGCAGAAGGAGCACTTTCTTTCCTGTTATTGGAATGTAAATAGTCCTGTCCTGCAACATCATGATGCCAGTCTGCCGTATCTTGACCAGTATCGGATTGATTGCCAGCAATTCAGGGTTCTCTGTCATCTCTTGAGCCCCTGGTCACACTGTGCGAATAGAGACTCACTTGCATTGTGGACATTCAGACTGATGGATGAGAGCTCTGATGGCCTTATAAACTTCAAACAATTTGCCTGTGTTCTTGGTATGAGAACAACATGTGTATGTAGCACATTCACAAGGGAACTCCATCCTGGGAGTCGTCCTGGAGTGTCTCACCTTCCATACACTATATAAAGAGCCTAAGGAGACTAGCCTTTTAACTTAGGGTTAAATAGTCTGATTTTTATCATGTGACATTAAATACAAAGACTGCTTAAATTACAAGCCAAATGCTCGAAGTATATTTATAAGTTCGAGAGTGGGAGCTACACTATTTAGGTGAATCATAAAGGCTTTAGGTTACGGAACTGTGTTCTCATTTTCTTGTCTGTATTTCTCTATGAAATAGCTAACACGAGGCTTTACAAACTAGTAACTTTTCTGAGACATTAATTCCCTATTTGAGCTTAAATTTAAAATGTGGCTTTACCATCAAAATATCAGAAAATTGGGAAATGGTATGATCTCATTGCCCAGCCTGTTTGGTTGATGATAAATGCTTCCTCATACTGAGCCATCTCATGCACAGATCATGCAAGAAGACCAATGCCTTATATCTCTGGGGAACTGAAAGTTTTCTTGACTTACTCCTCTGTTCATTTCCTCTTGTTTTCAAAATGGTATTGTTCAGGAACCAAAAATTCAAGGAAAAATGCTGAGAAGACATTAGTGCTATATTTCTTTGGTGTCATTCTAGTTAACTCATAGACAGTGTTCTTTCCTCAGCGTAGGCAAACCCCAGGCTCAGCTGCAGGTGCTATTGCCTTCCTTAAGCTTCATCTCTAATTATACTCCATGTAAGGTAGAACACATCTTCAGTTGCAACCTCCCTGGGTTGTATTTGATTAGGTTAAGAGGGTGTTTTAAAGTTTGGCCCAGTTGAACAGACTGTCTTGCCTCTTTCCTCTAACAGATACCATGTATAATGGAAGTTTCACTGACAAACTCAAGCTTCTTTTTAAGTTGCACATCCCTCCAGGTAAGTGAGAGGCAGCGGCATTTGGGGAGGGCTGTTCCTGTATCGTCTTTGCACGGTTTATTTTTCTTAGCTTTACTTTTCTTCCTGTTGTCACTAATCCTGGCTACAGTACAGTTCCGATAGGTGTAATACAGATATGTGTTTCTTCCAGAGTGGTGTATTCCTTGGGAAGGACTTAATGTGTTCCAACACCATTTCTCTTCATAGAGACCATTTGTCTGTACAAAGTTTTTGCTTTTTATTACTGCTTTGGGAGCCCCTAAACCACTTTATTCATTTATTTATTGCAGCTTTTACTGAAGTAGAATCTCTAAGCCCTTCCAAAGGTGGTGATCTTTCAAAAGAAGAACTGATCCACTTCAGCCAACTCAGTGGTAAGCTCCAGAGTTTGAGGCTTTGCCTGCAGACTATTAGACAGAATCTATTAATTATCTCATGTTGGAAAATGGGGAGCTCTTCTGAAAACTAGTAAATCCAGTAAGCCATATCACTGTTAACAAGAATCCTCTGCAAAGATCTTCTGTAGATGGTTACATTTTCATAAAGAAGTGCAGAATTTGCCAATAGCTGGTCTGATGATTGAATTCAAAGGCCAAGGGTGTTCACATGGAAATAGGGGAGTGTATTCGGTCAGCGTTTTGCAGTGTAGTAGGCAACCTGTTGCAGTGGTTGTTGAAGTGATGGCCGTTTCACTTCTGCATTTAAGGCATAAAGGGATGACATTTCCTACCTCAAGAAATAAAATATCCTAATCTATAATTATTTTGAGGTACATAAGCAAGTATTTCAAAATCCTTTGCTTCCATTTTAAACCAAGTAAGCTGAAAAAAGTTCTGTGGCGTCTAAGTTTATGGAGTTGATAAAATATTCTGTTTGGAAAGTTGTGCGGTTTTACTTCTTTGGAAGACTGATCCTTTTTGGTTTTTAAAAACTATCCAAAAGTGCCTTATCTGTAATACATGAGTACTGTTCTCACCACTGTCCAAGCCATGGGCCATGAACATTATGAAGATTATTTGCTTGATAAAAGTGATTGCAGTTTCTTTTTGTGATCTCCAGTCTCATGGTGGCTTCTATTTTTATAGAAAGTATACAAAACTTACCGTGTGGTTTCTTCTTGGCCTAATCTGTGTTGAGAACATAGGGGTCAGTCAGGGTCATGCTCCTTAAGGAAGGAATTTTTGATAAAAGCAAATGAACCATTGGTCCTCCTTTCTCAATTAAATAACTCTTCTTTTTCTCCCCCTAAACTGTAGTTTCATCTGTTGGGGATAGTCTTGAAAGTGATTCCTTGAAGAGCAGCCCAGAAAAAGGTAAAGAATCCTGGAGACCCATTTGGTAACTATGTGTATTTTGGGGGAGTAGAGCTGGGAAAGTGTGTGGTGACAAAATATACTGAGTAACGTCATCTCTAGCGTAGCGCTAAGATTATATCCACTTCTGTAAGTCTAGTCCTGGGGGGCGAGATCCTGTTTAGTCCTTGGCCCCACCACTCTGTTGAGAAGGAATGACATTGGGTATGCCAGTTCTTTTGCTCATCATCCCTCCTGGGAAGCTCTTAGTTCTTGTTTTTTCCCTTCTTTTTTTTTTTTTTTTTTTTTTTTTCTTTTTCTTTTTTCTTTTTTTCAAGTAGGGAAGGGGAAAGTTGATATTCAGGCATATCTGAAGCAATGGCAAGATGAACTTCTTAAAAAAGAAGAAAACATTAAGGATTTGCCAAGAATGAATCAGGTAAACTGTCGGAGTCTTATTTAAGTCTGGTTTTGACTGCTGTTTATCCTTTAAGTCCTATTAGTAGCTTTCTAAAGGATTGTAGGATCCCTTAAATTTCAGACCTTCACATTAATCATTAGACTGTGAGTTTTTTAAACTGCTGTAACTGTAAGCTTATGAAGAGAGGGACTTTCAGAGATACTTGGGTTTATCAGGGCTGGCCCGTGCCCATATTGTCATTAGAGCAGTTTGTGCCTAGCAGCAGCAGGCACTGGATTGAGATCACAATGTGTAGTGAAACAGGACAGTTGTGTTTTCTCTGAATAATCTCCTCTGTATCTCTCTGTAGTCTCAGTTCATCCAGTTCTCAAAATCTCTGTACAATCTGTTCCATGGGGATCCTGAGGAGGAACTGTTGTATCGGGGTATAGCGGTGGTTACCAGCCTTCTGCTGAAAATGGAAGAAGTTGGGAGAAGACTGCAGAGTCCCACGTCACCAATCAAAAGTCCAGTTGCCATTGTGGAGGTGCCTGTGGAAACCCCCAGAAAAGGGCAGGAGGAAAGCAGCTCTGAGCAGGCTGAAGGCAGCAGAGCACAGAGTTTGAGAGGGAGCCATGAATGGTCATTTGCCTTTGAACAGATTCTGGCATCCTTATTAAATGAGCCAGCTTTTGTGAGATTTTTTGAGAAACCTCATGACATAAAAATTAAAATAGAGAGTGCTAAAAATTTACAACTTAAAGCAAGGATCAGCGTGTAATTTTCTTTACCTTTGACTCTGAGTTAACCACAGCATAAAGCACTTACAAATGAAGGTTGTTACTATGGAAATTGAGTCTGGTGTTTACAAAGAGAATAGAGTTTGAAGAGTTAGCTTTAAATATCAGATTACTGGTATGTGATGTAAATAAAAATAGTTTGAAGCACAATCCCTTTCATGCATTGTTCATAATCTTCACTCCCCCAAAAAGTACTGAATAATAAACTGTCTTTACTATGTTTGTTATTAGAATATGCAACGTTGCTTGGAAATACTGTATGTGACCTATTGCAAACCTATCTGAATGACAACTTTTACAGTGTGGGTGACAGGTTCATTTCTATTAGTGTGATAAAAGGAATGACTTCCAGCCGTTTTCACTTAAAAGGAGTGGTGACAGCTTAGAGCTTGTCTTCCAGGTTAGTTTAATTAGTTATTTCCAAACTTGCATGTGGACTGGGATCAAAGCAGGGTGAAGACTAGGAATAGTGGCAATGGTAGGCACAAGAGCATGAGGTTAGAGAAGAAAGTTGCCCTGCTCTTAATTCATCTGCTTTGGTGTTACCGATGGTCCTGGACTCTTACAGATTCCAGCCCCTCGTCGGCAGTTTGCAGACTGCATTCTCCCAGCCCACGTCTCCGTTTTTGCAGCGAACAGCTGTTTTCCTGCTTTTCTAGCTCAGCTTATACATGGGTTCTCTTTCCCATTTTCATACCAATCCTCCTACAATAGAGGTGAAAAGGATGGAAGCTTGTTTGGTCTCCAGGCTGCACACTAGCAGCATGTCTAGCAAAAGCCAGAATAGACTGTTGAAATCAAGGGAAAAAGCAGTAGCTAAATCTGTCTGACCACATGGTGGTTGTCATGCATCTTGCAAGAGGAGCCACTGTTGGCTTTTTAGGACCATGTTGATGAAATGTATAGTTTTGCTTGTGTTTGGAAAGCGCAAGTCCAGACCATCTTTAGCTGCTTCACGGTTAGCTGAATGCTGACTACTGAACTGCGAGGGACAGATTGCAATTGCTCCTTTGCCTAACCTGAGTCCATACCTCAACCTAGTAATTATTTTTTCTTTTCTATAGCTCTCTAGACTAGTGCTGCTGTAATATTTTCTGCCTGCCAGGATTCATGGCAACAAGAAAATCCTCTGGAATCTGACTTGAAATTTTTAATATATAAAAAATTATATAGTAAAGATGCTGTGGAGGCAAGCTCTGCCAGCGTTAATGCTGATAAATGTTGACTTTGAACCTTTGATAGCTGGTGCTAGAATGGGTTGTGAGAAAGAGGGGAAGAGCTTGTATTTTAACAACAAAGAAAAAGTAAACTGGGACTCTCTGCTAAGCTAGTTAAAAATGGCTGTTTCTAAAGCTTGTGCGACAATCTTCCTCTGCAGAGCAGCATTATTTTTATACTGAGCATAGTTTTTTTTTTTTAAAGAAGCAGAATGGGGGCGGTATCATTCATGGATGCTTTTCTTGCAATACCAATATGAACAAAAAGTAAAATGAAATTCTGACTTGTGTTTTAAGCACTGGGTGAAATCCCATCACTGCAATTGGTGTTAAAGTTCCCATGCTGCTTCTAAAGAACACAGTTTTGATCAGGAGCAATGAATTTGTGAATTATTTCTTCTACTCTCCCCCATGCTCTCAGGTATTAATGTAAAATAAAGTTTTATTGAATGCACAGTAACTCCAAGAACTATATCCTGTATGTGAGAAATGAGGAAGCTTTTTTCAGAAGCCTTCACAAAGTAATTACACTTGATACAAGAATACTGATTTGTATTTGTATGCATAGCATATAAAACCTAATATTGTTTCTGAGGCAAAGTAGGGCAACACTGTGTTACTTTTAAAATGTATTTACTCACTGTTTTCCTAATGTTTTAGAAATATAAAGCAGATGATGATGTTGTTCTGGTCCAGGGCGTACTCGGCTAAGATTTGCTTTGTGAGTAATTCTTCTGCAAACAGCTGTGCTGAGATTAATGGAGCCCCATGAAAATCGATGTCCATCCGAAAAGCTTTTGTAGGTTTATGACGGATATTGTTAATTTCAAGAAGTAGTCAAAGCTCTGAACTATTTGCTAAGCAAGGTAGCCCAGAGATAGGAAAGTCTTAAAACTCAATGACATTTTTTGGTTGAGAGCCAAGATGTTAAGATGAAGTACAGAAGACTGTACTGAAGGAACCTGCAAAATACAGTAGCCTTGTGACATTACTTGCTTTGGTTATGCAAAACTGAGCACCTTTTTAAAATACCATTTTCTATTAGCGTCAGTCCAAGAGACTGCAGAGCCATTACCAGTTATGTAGTAGCTCTTGACAGCTATCATATCTATGTATAAAGAGATTACCAGTATATATATATATATATAAAACAGATAGATTTAAGGAGAAAAGTTAGGATATGTAAGGGAATACTAACTTTTATTAACTGCATGGATTTTTCTGTTCGATTTGGTTATATTTTTTCCCAAAAAGGGTAATGTCTGTCAGTTATCCCTGTAACACACCTGCAGTGTGATCCAGCAAGACCAGTCGGAGCGGCCAGGCATGCCGCCGCAGCAGGATGGTGCGAGGTGGCTTCCAGCAGCCGGGCAGCTGCCTCACTGCCAGGTTCTCCCTTTGGCAGCCTGTGGATCCCGGGCTGATCCTTTGTGGAGCCGGGCTAGATAGAGGAAATGCCAGCGATTTACAAGGAGCGTGACCCAGAGGTGTGTGTGCTGGGCTGCTTCCACAGCGTGCCATAAAACTGAGGGACACGTGTGCTTTGCTTGTGACGGAGTAACTCTGGAGTTAGCGTCCAGCTCCTTCCCTTTCCCATTGCGGAACAGGCTGGCTAACAAATACACGCAGGCGTGGTTGGGACGGGGGGAGCAAGAGCAATGGAAGCTCTTCATCCCCAAAGGGACTTCAAAAACCCTTGACTTTAAAGCCCTGCATAGTTGGGGCAGAGATCCCCATGCGATACAGCTTTTTTGGCCATCTGAAGCTCTTGGTGATGCAAAGGTTACCCCAGCTTCGCACCCTGTTACATCAGGCCGCTGCGGGCGTGCATACACGCCTGTTGCAGGAGGTCAGCTGCCATATGTAGATGGGAATTAAGCAGAAGTGCCAGCAAGGACGCTGGCGGTTGCAGAGCGTCTGACCCAGAATTACTCAGCTACTTTCCAAGGCGGGGGGGGGGGACTTTCCATTCAGATTGTAACGTGGAAGTTTTCAGAAGTGTTTTTGAACTTGGAACAGTTCATGCACAAAGAGGAAGCAGCGTGAGTGAGTGAGTACTGATGTGTCAGTTCACGTAGCTATGGCGGGGTTGTTTTTGGTTTTTTTTTTTCTGGAACAGTTTTTATGAAGTTATCTTTGGTTCAGTCATAGGAAATAAATGAATGTGCATTGTTCAGGACAAAATAGACAGGCGTAGGTAGGATATGGATTCCTAACACTAGTGATGCTGTTTATACAGTTTTAAAATTGCACTACGCAGCTCTGCCGTGGCGATTTACCCTGACACATCGTGGTGGCTGTTAGTGGGCACTGCACAGTCCTTCCTCCTGGCTGGGCCATTGTTATTGTTGTTATGCCCATCCATAAGATGCCTTTTTTGGCAATGGTAGTTGTTAGCCCGGGGGGTGGCCAGCAGCGCCGCCGTGTTTCCTGGGTGTTGCACTGCAGAACGTGTGGCTCGGGGACCCTGTCACCTTCCAGGTGACCGGTGGCAGCCCCGGCCACTGCGAGGACCTGGCAGCCTGACCTCTGTGAGCGCCCGGTGCAGGGCTTGAACACGCGAGGTGAGGGAATAGCTCCACTAATAGGAATAAAAATACAAGCCCTTTCCACCATGGGGGAGAACTGCTTGGAATTCAACTGGTAGCATTTCCTGGGACATGGACATGGTGCCATGTGGGTCAGAGAAAGCATTCTGCCTTTCCGTCCATTCCTAGAACAAGCCACTTGTTCAGCACTCTAATGGCTAGATAATAATGTATTTTTAAAGAATTTGCTACCACAGGGACTAAGAAATAGCTGTTATGTTGATTTTATTAGAAGTTTCTCATCCAGTTGTACCGTACAAGGTTCTTGATTGCAATTGCAGGTGTTATCTGGACTAAAACAAAACGAAATATTCAAATTTGTTTCCAGAAAAACAGGCTATTTTGTCTTTTTTGCTATAGCTTTGTCACTTTACCAAGAAGGCAACACATGTTTGTGTTGGCAGGTTGGTTTTTTATACAATGTATTGTATGCAGAGGTACTGTAAGACAAATACAATATTAAATAAAAATTTGTTTCACTTAAGAAAAAAAATAGTATCTTTGTTTGGGGCACTATTATTTCTCATGATGACTGCTTCAGAGGTTCCTTCAAGAGCATTGGTCATGTTAAAGCCACGTTTAGTCAGTGCTTTCCAAAGCAAGGACCAAGCCAAAGCCCATGCTAGGATGCCAGCCGCCCCAGAAGCGGAGGAAAAACAAAGAGGAGACCCAGATTTTGAAGCCTGGGACTAGTTTAGCCTTGCATACAGCCTGGCCTTGCGATGGAAAGCGAGTCAGCCAAGGAAGAGGACTGTTACTTGGTTTTTTTTGCATCCAAATTAAACCATTTACAGTGTGCAGACATGGCTACACTGACTCTGATGCCTTGTTCTTTCTGATTTATGCATTGCCCCTATTGCTTCTGGCACTTGTCATGGAAATGCCAGTCTCTGTCTTGAGCCCCATCCCTCCAGCTGTTTATACACATAAATGTGTGATAGCTGTTGCTCTTGTGCTTCCTGGAGAACATGGAGCAGACTCTGATCCCCAACAGACCCACACCACCCAGGGAATAACAACAGCACATATTGTATAAGACATCTTACAAGTATTATTTTATTTCATTGTCATCTTTTTTTTTTTTTTAAATACTATATACAATCTGTTTAAAGCTTGTCAAAGTGCACGGGCTCCCATTCAGTGGGGCTGTGCAGGGACATGGATTCAAGACAAGAATAAAAATCTTTACTGCTCATCTTCATAAGACACTTCCTTTTCCCCATTACAAAATACTTTTAAGAATAGTAACATTTATAAATGTATCTATATTCAACATCATACAAAATAAACCAAGATTTATACTCAAGTCTAAGTTTTTTTCTTATTTTTTTTTTTTTTTTTTTTTTTTTACACATGGAGTATATACAAAATATACAGTCACTTTTCACTGTGTTTGTCAAACCAGCCTGATTATACCCACCAGGCTTTAGCTTATATGTACAAATATGCTAAAAGTGCAAGACTGTATTAATTAAAGCTGCCTGTGTTTTCAGAGGTCTGGAATTGTGTGGCCTATACATATATTTTTTATATATAGATATACACGTACATACATATATATATATGTATATTAAAAATACATATATCAGTATATCTATATATAGAGAGAGATTGTATATAGGTGCTTGTGCACTAGAAAGCCTCAGAACATTAATGACTAATAGGTCAACACCGACACTGGAGCCCAGCCCTGAGGCAGGTGACATTGGTCACATTCCTGCCCTCTGCTTGTCCCCAACACCTCACGCTTGTGTTTTCTCCTAAGCACCGGGGCCGGGGCGGCGGGAGGGATGTGAACCAAACCCACCAGCAACCCTCAATTCCAAATGGGTCCCAAAAACACAGGTCATAGCTAACACCGAGGTAAACAAATACAAATCAACCTGAATAAAGAGATTTATTTATTCATATATTTTTTTTGAGAATGAGTGACAAGATAAGGCAAAAAACCCCATGGCCTTGACTCAGCCTCCCCCCAGCCTGGAGGCGGACGGAGCAGGGACCAAGCAAGTCCGAAAAAGGGACTGGGGGATTTTGTCCTTTGGAGCATGTTTGGAAAACACGGCTCTACCCCTGCGGCAGCGCCAGGGATGGCGCAGCCACCCACCGCCCGCCAGCAGCTCGGCGAGCACCTGGGGGGGGCCACCAGGGATAAATGGTGGTGGTGGTGGTGGTGGTGGTGGGGCACATGATAAAGTGCATTTTAGGTCTCTTGTTTTAGCAAGGCCAATCTAACACGTAAACATCCCCGTAAACCTGTGCTCCTCGCCAGG
>VYZM01015727.1:0-39850 GCA_013398915.1 Dromas ardeola | reverse complement strand
TCCTCTCCTCTCCTCTCCTCTCCTCTCCCCTCCTTTCCCCTCCTCTTCTCCCACATCTCCCTGCTCTTCTGGGGTGAAAGGGGGGAACTCCATGAGAGGCTGCGTGGTCCCAGCTGCCAGCTGGGGTTAAACCACGGCAACTGCCTGGCAGACACTGTCTCCGGCTCCCAGCCAGTCTCTATCAACATATATAACACTGCAGCTGCAACATCTCTAAATCCAGGGGCAAAGTGAACCATGAATAATAGAAAATCAACTGTTAGCTTGTGCTCAAATATTTATTCAGCGCCACAACCGTTCCAGCTCCATTACGCCTGTTGTGTTTTGCAGGAATGGCACTGGGGATCCAGCAGCGTTAAGCAGCCACTGAACTGCCGATCTTTTCATGCAGGGGGTACTTTGGATTAGCTTGGGATTGCTTTTTTCTAAATAATGAAAATTACTGATTCAATACTTAAGCAGATACTGACGCCACTCATCTCTCGGGAGACACTACCCCCACATCTGAGACCAAACTACCAGTTTAGCCAGAGTTCATTTCTAAATGCTTTTGCCGCTGACAATTTCGTTACCGATCTGCGTGCTCAAAGGAAAAGCAAATGGTTTGTGGGTTTGGGCACCCCGGGGGCAGCGGGTACCTGCAGGTTGGAGTCCTGCACTAGCTGGAGCTGCTCCTTGATGACGTGGAGCTCTTCTTGCTGCGTCTTGATGTCAGCTTGCAGTATGCGAGTCCTCTCCTCCAGCTGCTCTTTCAGCTGATGCATCATCCCCAGCTGGGTCGGGAAATGGTACACCGGCTGCGGAGAACAGAGAAGAAGATCACGGCGTAGGACCAGTCCTGCTACTCACATTCATAGTGACGCTGGCTTCAGAAAAACGACTGCTTTTCAGCTTTTGCCATAGAAAATATGACGCTGACAAAAAATGGGAATTGCACGTTCAACCAAAGCACCGCTGTACTTGCAGAGCGGCAGCACAACCGGCTCATACTCAGTGCCTCACTCCCCGTCTCGGTCTGCTAAACTTGTGCGCAGGCGTAGTGTCCGCGCACAGGACTCCCCTGTCCCTTTAGTGTGATGCCCTGCTGATTTCCGACCACTTGCGTTCTGTGGCAGACACTGCATGCTAACCCTTGCCACACCTCCAGGCTGGGCTTTCAGTTCTGCTGCTAATTATATTGCAAATGCCAGGCCCAAGTTAGGTTGTAATCCCACGCTGGGACCCATCCTTCACACCTACATTGGCCGTCTTCAATCCCTGTATTTCAGTCTGAATGGTTACTACACTGACCTCAAAGCTCAGTGAGGAGGGGCCTTATAGTTATGGTTTATGAATCCCACATTTCTCCTGTAGTTTTTTTTTTTCTTTTTCTGGCCTAACTCAAGCCTTCCATGACACCGTCTTCCCCTACCAGGGCAATAAAACTCTCCAGCACCGTATCAGCCCCCAGTTAGCTGCTAGTAATTCAGAGATGAGCCTTCAGCGGCCCCCAATGGTTTTGACAAGCGTAAACCTTCTTCTAAGCTATTCCCTTGGGTGTCCTACCCGCTCTGTCTCCTCGCTGAAATAAGTGCTTGCAATAATTTGGTTGCAGGTAAACCTCAGTCACAGCAATGGAAAGGGCGCTGAAGCCATGCCGCCACACTGGGACCAGCCAGCAAGGAGGTAAGGGCAGTGAACCAGAGCCACCGAGTCTGCCCCACTGACTGGCCGTCCCAGTGTGTTTAACAAAAATACACCACGTACCATCACAGCGTGCTGAGAGGGGACTGCCGGCTGAGCCACGGGATGCTGAGAGAGGTGTTCACCGGGGGCTTGAGGAGCTGCTATGGCCTAGAAATGAAAACTTTGCCTTACTGCAGGTCCATAGCACCTCTAGTGCAGAGTTGGTGCGATACCAGCTCATACTGGTGATGAACGAGCGCAGGGAATTAGACAACTCCAGGTGGAGATCTGAGGATGAGTCTGAAGGGAGAATTTAAGCTCCTGCATGCCCCCCGCTATTGCAAATCCTGGGTGTCAGCATCCATTTTTGTATAAAGGTCATTTCACGTGTACAACCCCCCCAAAAAGTGGGCTCACAGTGTGAGGAGGCGTTTGGCCTAGAGGAGCAAACCGAATCCCGAAGGGAGGCAGCAGAGGAGCCTCTAGCAGTTCCCCACCGGCTCTGCCGGCCAGCAGCGTTCCCCACAGCCCGGGAAATCCCAGGCCCAGCACACTCAGAGGTGGGGATCCAGCCTCTCTGATGGCAAGATCAAGGTTTGTCAAGCTCATTTCCTTAGAGCATCAGAAAGGCTTTTGCTCGCAGGGACCACTGACCTGAGCGCTTCCAGCTGATGCCAGCCGCAGGGCTGCCTTCTCCGCCTGTCCCCCCGGCACCGACGGCCGGGTGGGAGTGCTGGTGTCTGTGTGCCGCATGGACGACGTGGCTGGAAAAGAGGCGGTTTATTGTGATACGGCACACTTGTGCCTGGGTACCCTAGCTAAACCTGAATTCTGTGTATGAAGATGAGCAACGACCCAAGTGCTGCCAAACTGGTCCTCAAACTGCCCCTCCGTGGTCCCACTGGCTCCCCGCCTGCTCGTGGGGTTCCCTTCTGATGCTAACGCCCTCTTTCGTCCTTCCCTCCCATGGGTGTCTCCTGATGAGCTTTCCCACTCTCTCCCTGGCAAGTATTTCAAGAAAAGCACCCGGAGTGGTCTCCTACCCACGGCCCCGCACGGGCACTGCGGTCATCTTGCTGCTCCCCCCTAGGGCAGGAGAGACACTGGTGGGCAGGCAGCCTCCTGCACTCCTTCTGCAGGAAATTATCATCAGGGACCAAATTACCCCATAATAAAAGTTTTGTCAGTGAGGTCTGTGGCTTGATCAGGTTGCTTCAGCTTAGCGGGTCACCTCCTGTCCCCTGAGCCACAGCAAACAACCACAACCCTCAGCGGGTGGCAAATGGGGAGAAAGCCGCTCTCACACTGGCAGTGGGATAAAAGGGAGAATGCAGCACGTGGCCGTGGCTCTGCTCCCATACCGTAACTTGTTACGGCACAGTAAGTCAGTCCCGGTGCTGAGCATCCCCCTCCCGCCCTGACTGAGTGACTCCCAGTCGAACCCCAGTATGTTGGAGGCTGCTCTGCCCTCCAGCCCCCTCCTCGCCCCGCGCTGGGCTGCCCATGGCCGTGCTGGCACCTACACGCCGAGTCGGAGAGGGCGGTGTGCGAGGAGCGCCGGGAGCTGTGGGACGACAGTGAGACTCCTTCCCGGCTGGCGTCCTGGCTGCTGCCGCACTGCCCCACGTCCAGGTAGCTGCTGTGGCTCTGCGGGGAGAGAAGCGCAAGCGGCGAGTTGGTCAGCAGCAGAGGACGGCGCTGGAGGGGACCTCCACCTCCCCGACTGCTTGTTTGCGGAGAAGAGTAACAGACTGGGTGCAGAGAGGGACATCACTGCAAAACCTGGGCCACACCACCAAACCCTGGTGCAGTGTTGGACTCGATGAGCTGAAAGGTCCCTTCCAAGCTAGACAATTCTATGATTCTATGATTCTATTCGGTCAGCCCCTCGATGTTCACCCTAAAGCCTTCAGGTTTCCCTGTGCTGACAGGACCCTCAGGATCACACATCGGGCACTGCTGGCTTTGGGGCGATGCCACACATTTCTGTCCCAGGACACCCATCTGGTGGCAGCGAGCAGCGATGGGGGACACACACCACACATCAGGCGAATGCCATGGGGTTGCTGCCTGTGCCCTTTGCTCCGGCGTGCCACCCTCCTGCTCCCCTGCCACCGGAGCTCTCTGCAAATGGAAATATGCTTTTATAATTAGCTTCCTTCTGCCCGATCTCTTCAGGGATGTCACAGTTTGTTGGCTGTGGCACACTGGGGAGTGGTGGCAGAGGTAACAAATGAAGGCGGCAGGAAGGGCTGGCTGGGGAATGGTTTTATTCACTGGGGAGATGGAGAGAGATGGCTGGGAAGGGACATGGAGCAGTGGCAGAGGGACATCAGCTGCAGCCCCAGGAGAATGTACAGCAAACAGCTCCTGTGGGGGACAGGTACCGGGTGATGCTGAGAGCTGCAACCCCGCTGGCCGCTGCCTGGGGAGCCGTCGGTCCCAGCAGGCTGTTGTGGGCAGGAGCCTGGCAGCACATCCGCAGAGGGGAACAGCCCACACCGTTGAATATTAACGGCTTTGGAGCTGTCACACCAAAACGACAGATGCCACCTGGCAGATGGTTTATGGCAAACAGCCCATAACTGTTGGGTAGTAGGAGACTGTTTCACCTGCAGGATATGGGTGACCACGATGGCCTTGCCACCACCCTCCCCACGCCTCCCAGGGAGCTCCCCAGCTTCCCACTCCCCTCCAGAAGATCAAGCAATGGGAGTGATGGCTCTGCCTCTCTCCAGCTGCCTTACAACAACAGATGCAGCTTAACATCTACAGAAAAATATCTCAGCTACCATGTGGAAAGGGGAAAAAGACACAGAAGTGTGCTGTGGTGACAGCGAAGCAGATGGTTTGCAAGATGGTCCTTGCTCAAGTGAAAAAGGTCTCTGGGACAGCTTCCCCTATACATCCCATAAACGGCTTCTATAAAATAATGTCTGAAGAGCAATGAGGCTAATGGAATGATAATTACACAACAGTTCACTTGAAATTAGTTTGATTACTGGTATTACTTATAAGCTATTGAAAGGAAGAACTTAAAAGTAATTAAAATGACCTTGTTAATTGGGCAGGTGTGTTGGGATGCCAGACTGATTCAAGCCATGGAAATTACTGCTCTGGTCACAATCCCACACTTGATGCGATCCTCCCCAATGGTGTAAACAGAGCTGAAATCTGGAATGAGGGTTTTCCCTTCACTTCCAATCTTCGTCTGAGCATCAGCGACGAGCTGGCATTAACAGAACAGGTACCATGTGGTACCGCTCTGTCCTTGGATCCCTCTGTGCCTTACTAACGGTGACAGGTACAGCAATCTAGCCTCCAGCTCCAGCGCTACTTTTCTGCTTCTGAACTGAGGTGGTTTAACCTATTGTTTGTGCAACGGTCTCAGCAAGATAACGAACAGCAGAACAGCAGCAATGCAACTGCTGAATTTGCAGTTATATGCCCGAACCGAGATGGGTAATTTTGAGCCGTGCAGTGGAAAGCTTCTCAGGGTCTGCCTAAGTCAGAACCCAACTGAAGGCTTGGAAGGAGGTGGGAGTAAAGGAGAAGGAGAAGAAAGAACAGCTATTTTCCCAAGATTGGTAAGTGATTACTCAGTTTGGTTTAAACACTGACTCATTCAACTGTGAAGGGACGTAGTACCTTAAGAGAAGAGGATGCCAGTTCAATTGATGACTCTTCAAGGCCAAGATCTCGCCTTCTTTCAGCTCGAACTTCTGCATAACTAAAAAAAAAATAATATTTAAATCCACTTTTTCAGTCTGGATATTGTTTACCGCACAGTAACTATCCTACCACACAGGTCACTATGGAGTTTTCATGTTGAGTCACAAGCTTTGCACAGCACACACGCACACTTTTGCATATACAAGGTGCTTAGAGGAACATCATCATACAGCCTTGTGGTCTGTGAATAACTGCACACGCTGAATATCCACAGATTAGAAACTACAGGGCAGTGTCCCAGTCCCACTGCACCCAGGGCTGCAGAGCCTATATGATTAATTGCACCAATCATTCCAAGCATGAACGCAGACACTGCTTTGCAAATGTTGTCCCTGGATGCCTTCGAACAAGACTAATCTGAAAGCAAAGTGCACTTGGTTACTGAAGACAAAATGGGTGTCTTTGTCCTCCGTACAATTTCCCTAATAAAGGAGATTCCCATTTTCCATAACCAGGCAGAAAAATGATCCTACAGCTTCTGTGCAGGTAAACTGCCGTAGCAAATGTACATTCATTTTCTAACCTGCTGATGCTCAAGACTCAGTTTTTTGCATGTTGGACGGTGGCTCGGTGAGACCTAAGCCAGTGCCCTGGGGAGCAGGAGGTCAGGTCCCCTCTTTCTGAGGGTGCACAGAGCGCCGTGCAGCGTGCTACATCGGAATTACCATCCCTCACTTCCTGAAACCACATTTTAACTTGTGTGCTTCAACAATATATTCTAAACCTTAACTATATGAGACAGAATTGAATTTCAAAGTCTATTTAGGACTATATCAATAGGTTTGATATAGTCCTATAAAAGCAGAAAGAAGAAACAATATGCATAATAAATTCAGAGCTTAAAGTGAAGCCAAATTCCCTGAAGAACAACAGAAGCAACACAACTCAGAAGCAATCCCTCCATCTAACATTTCCTTATGATAATACCTGACATGTACTTTATATCAGCGCACACAGCTCTGATCCCTTACACCTGTTTAGGGTGTAAGGTGTTCCCAGTCTGTGTTTCAGAATATCAGTTTACTACTGTTTGCTCTTCCAGATGTTTGGGGGCGAAAAAGAGGGACCAGAAAAAAAATTCACAAATTGATTCCTGACAATAAAGACGGACCCAGTGATCAATATTTCTACGCAAGTTAATAGAGAAAACCAGTGTGTCACTATTTTTCAAGCCCTTCAGTAAATATATTCTCAGTCTTAACACCATCTTTTTTGAGACGACAGCGGTAATCCAGCGGATTCCGCTCCAGAAGGTGCGTATCACAGAGCATCCCACAGGCACACCGCCTTCCAGCACAACCAGCTTCCCACTAGGGGGGGATCCTGGGCTGAATTTCAGGTGAGGAATAAGGCTAGCAGGACAGCAGCTAACTTCAAGCCATAAACATTTAAAGCTCTGATCAAAAGATTTTGTAGGAAATGTATGATCCCCTTCACGCCCATAAAGCTGATTCTTAACAGCTTTAATTCTTCCTACGGCCATGTCATCACAAGGGATAAAAGGGAAATGTAACACACTGATAGACTTGTCCAACGGTGGCTTCCAGGCTTTTGGCCCGGTTGCCAGGATAAAAAAGGAGTAATGAAAACTACATTAGGTTTTTCCCTGTGTTCCCTGTCATAATAGTTTTATAGAATTACATACTGTCTTAGTGTGTCAATACGCACAGCAAATATTTGGCTAACAAACACAAAACAGGACTAGAATAAAATAACGGTTGAGCACGACATGCATTGTGAAGCATCTGGTGCTTGCTCCTACCTAACTACCAGGTGAGTGCAAACGATGAACTCGGGTTTGGAGTTCCACTGGTGGTAGGTGATGTAGTAGTGTGTCTGCAGCCATATCCACTGCTGGCCTTTGGTCAGGAACCGATAGTAACAGGACTTGCCTTTTCCAAACTGCATCACTGTTAAATAAAGAAGAAAGCAATTTATTGCAAACAGACATTTCATGGTGTAAAGGTGATTAGAAAAAACCACTTAGTCCCATTCCCCTCTTGTGGTCTGCTACTGCACTGCAATGGCTCTTGTGGCTTTATAAAGACGGCAGAAGACACACACCCACGTACTGAGCTTTTATTTGGGTTCTCTTCTGCTACTGATTTTCAAGAGTGCACTTTGCTATTTTGAGATTGTTCTTATAACTAATAATTGGCATAACCATATAACTAGCTGTATTCTTGTAACTTACTCCTGGGCTCCTCTGAAATAAGCATAAATAGCATTAATTAAACAAAGTATTGGCCTTTCACAAGTATATGAGAATGCATTTCAAGACCGGGGGCTTGAAGTCAGGATCCTAATCATGGCACAAAATAATAACATAGTGAAGTTTTAGCAGTTTATCTGAGAGGTTTTTTTCTGAGAGATGCCCTAAATACACCAGAGCTGGTACGTTTTATCAGGGTATGTCTAGAAAAATCTCAAGTGGTGTAATACAACTGGAACATAATGAGGGGAACTGCATTAAATAACCACATTAATTGTTCCCAGACTGCTGGGAGTACAAAATGAAACATGCTCGCTTAAAATACCCATAATTAATGCAAAGTAAAATACAAACGTGGTTTAAGCAAACCCATTTCACTTCACAGTAGGCAAGATGCCTGCCCAGAGCGGTCAACCTGACGAACGGGAACTTACCAAGCCACACTAACCCAAGTATTTTTACTCACCTGCACACCTCTACTTTGTTAAATATCAGGACTAACTTCTTTAGTGATCCCACTAACAGTGATGGGCTTTAGATGAAGCACTTAGCAAAGGTTTTCTGACCAACACGCCATGCTGGGGATCACTCAGCTCCTAGTCCTGGCAGAGACTTCCTGAAGCAACTTCTATTAGTCACTTTGCCAGCACCTTACTTTGTCCACAGTAAGATTAAAAGATCCTTTCCTTCAGGTGTGTTATGCAAATACTCTTTTAATATGTAAGAGGTTCTCTGCTGAATGATCTGACCCCACTCTCAATATAGTTAGTGTCTACGTTAAACCGCACACACATATTACCAAAGGGACATCGTCTGCTAAAGCAGCTTACTTCTGTCTGAACGGTCTTTTAAGCAAAGAGCACTAAAAAGCACTGTACTTGAGAGCAATTAAAATATTCCTTTAATATTCCCATCTACAAGCTTGCTGCACTTGGCACAACTTGCCTCCAGCCCCTTTCACATCTTCCTTTGGGTGCTCAGGTGGGAACCCACTTCCCCATCGCTGTTTTGTACCAGCCCTTTGGCTTGACAGGGCAGAAACGCAGGGAAACCTGACATTCAGAAAAGTAATTTTCTCCATTCCCTACTGGGTCCCTGAGCATCTTATATGTGTAAGCGGTAGACGGTACATGGTAGAGATAGGGGTGGTTTGCAACTCAGAGACAAAGCAGCTTGTCCAGCTCCCGCATGCCGGGGGGCTCTGGAGTTTCTTGGTGTCCCTGCATTGCGCTGGTCTTCATCTCACAGTGATTACAGCATCCCACTTTCTCCACTCTCTGGGGTGTCCTTGTTTTCTTTTGACAAAACACTCTACTTTCAAAGGGAGATAGCAGAGAGACAAACAGAGCTTGCCCAACAGGAAACCTGTAAGTAATATTTCTTGGCAAAATATCTGATCACCTCGATGCATTTTACAAAGTGTGCGGTTACTTTCATTACAGTGCTTGGCAACGCAAACCAGCTGGAGGACAGACCTAATCCTGGATCAGTTTCTCAGTCTGAAGTGCATGTAACAAAATGGAAAAATACAGTCTCGGGGATAAAACACCTCACACGCTCATCTGGTAGGAAAAGCACACTAACTAATAGTAGACCACATCTGCTGCCCCTTTTGCCCTTCCTCAGATCAGCTCCAGCCTTCAGCAGGACATGGTGCTTCAGGTGTGGGCTGCACTGTCACAGTACTCAGGCTATGTGCTCCTTCTGACCTCCTGGGCTCTTGCAGGTCACAGTATTCCATCTTGCATGATGATGAACTTCATGGACATTCTCTGGTGTTCACACATCAGCCTGAACTGGACTTTTCTGCTTTTCTGCTTTACTTTCAGATCAACCAAAAATGAGCCATCTTCACCCACATTCTGTATTTGGTACTTTTGCATTTAAAAAAGGGTCTGACTCTCCAGAAGCATTTTACTAATAGTTAAGTGAGGTTCACAACATCTAATTGCACAGGCAGGCAATGAAAATGTGGCTTTCAGAAGGTGTTTTGGTGAGCTGAGCCTCCTGGCTGACTCCAGAACCCAAAGGAAAAGCAAGACCCCGTGAACTGTGACAATCAAGAAAACTCCTAGGGTTTGGGGCTGCCCTCACAAACTGGGAGCAGAGAGTGGGTAGTTCTGACTCTATTAATCTCATTCCACTCTCAGACAACCCGTGCTCAAACAGGGCATCTGCCAATTTGGGAAACCTGCACAAACAGTTCCTGATCTGAGCAAATTCGGCAGGGATTCAACCTCCCAGGTAAGCATCAGCTGTGACAGTCTGTCACGGAAAGACAGAATTCCCTTGTACCCCAGATAAAGATGCCTTTTGTGACGAGGAATAAAAGGTTTTGCATGAGTGACAAACGAGATCAAAGACAGGCACGCTGCAGAGCGAGAGGAACTTACAGTGTTCATGGCACCTAGCAAGAAGCTCCAGGTCATCTGCGTGGTAGTAATCATACCCTGACGTTCCCAGAACCTCAAAGGGTAAATATCCTATAATAGGCGGAGCCCTAGAAGAGAAGCAAAGGGCGGGGAGTGAGCACAAAACCTGACACTTGGACATCCTGGTGGATACGCTGCGATACTAGTGGCCAAAACCATCTCATACGTTCGCTTGGCAGGGAAATCAGGAGTGGCTTTTCATAGACACAATGATGTGTTTTCATACACAAGCAGAAAAAAAAAACCCAAACCAGCGAGGGAGAGGTAAAAATTGAGCAAATGAAAAGGTGTGTGTTTACTGTTTCATAGCCTATTCATTATGTGGGTGTAGAGAAAGGCATGTACGCACGCAAGTGACTCAATTCATTAAGCATGCTTGGGAGACACGCATCTTGAGAAACGCTACGGCTGTGCGTGTGCATAATAACTTGGAGCTCGAGTAAAATTATCCAGTGGGTTGGATGTAAATGTCATCTGGGTAGTAACTGTAGAAGAAAGAGTAAGAGGGAATCTGCAAGGTGTGTCAAGACCAGCTTGGGTAAAAGAAAAAGTAATTGTTCCCGTGGAAAAGCTTGCGAAATTATAACCAGCAAAAAAATGTTTTTATGTTGGAAGTAAAGATAAGAACAGGCATGGGGCTGGTTTTAAGGGTGGTAATTTCTATGACGGGCGGAGAAGGAATCGAGGAAGTATTTAGATGGGCACATTGCAATGACTTACCTGACTATTCTGCTGTCAATTCTAGATTTTCCATTTTCCAGGCAATATATGAGATTTATTTTTTTTACGCAGGTTTCCTAACAACACTGAGCTTATGCACAGCCTTCGCCGGAGCCTGCTAGCTTATGATTGTGAAACAACACTGAAATGGGAGGAGAAAACCACTATTTTTGCCTCTACTCCCTACACCAGCATGCCACCTTCTGTCCCCCAACGCTCAAGTACACTCCTGCTTGCAGCAACTCAAGCACTGCGTGTACTTTGTGGGGCAGGGGACGTGTGCTAATTTGGCTCCACCTATTTGTTTTGGCTGCTGGATGTGCTGGTAGCAAGAGGCTCACCCGCCAAGTTCAGTGTGTTCCGTGGGAATAAGGCGGCAGTGTGTCAGCGGAACGGCTAACGTTTCAAAACCAGGGCAGGCTGAAGGTGTCACTGCCGCTGCCTTTCTCTTGGTGTGTCAAGTGACCCTCTTAAGGAAGGTGAATGCCATAAAGCCACCAAGAATATGAGCAAAAAATTATTTAAGTGTAAGTACATTTGGGTTTGGATGGATCAATCCTGACTGTTCTGGATATTAATATGGGAAGTTCTCCTGCCCTGGCTGAGAGACCCAGCTCCACATTTGTGCTCTTGAGAGACATGGTGGGCATAAATTATTCAACTGAAGACAGCCCAGACCGGTCTATTACCTCCCTCTTCCCCACAACAATGGGCAGTTTGGCACCAAATGGGAGACAGGGAAAAAAGAGATCGATCCCTGGAGAGCTGGGGGATCTGCTCAACAGCATCCCTGAAGGAGCAAGATCTCAGCAGGAGGTCCCAGTCCCAGCACAAGGGCTTGGCTGGAAGAGCCAGTCCTCCACATTCTCTGATGGCAAAGCTCTTGAAATGGAGTGTGCTTAGTACACTGTGGTCTCCACCACAATCAGTCTTATTTATTCAAACAACTTTTCATAGAGCGCTATGTTCCTTTTCCTCATGTGACCCAGATTTCTGTTAATCACGATAATATGTGTATTTATTAAAGTGTCCTTCCTTGCTGTCTCTTTGGCAGAACGCGCCAGTGTCTGTCCTATCTTTAATGACATGCTTATATTCAAGACAATAAAGTCTTTCAGATGCACATCAGATAAACATTTAAGCCGATCAGGAAAGTATTATGTTTTCCTGACTTTCACCAGAATTCTTTAAATGAGAAAGCAACCACAAAATGCTCCTCATCTGTCATTTGACAAGGAGCTGCCTTGCTTGTGGAACAATTTAAAAGTGTCTTAGTTTAAGTTCCAGCCTTGAGGCCTGCAACTCGCTGTGCAAATGGAAATGCACAGTCTTCAGAGAGCCTTTCGAGTGCAGTCTTTTCATAAAGGAAGGGAAAATAAGGCAAGGACCACAGCGAAGAAGAGAAATAGATCATTATCAAAGTTGACAGGTTTTCTTCCTCCACACATATTTACACGTAGACCCAGAATACAGATATTTTCCTAGTTTTCTAATGTTTATCCAGGTCTATGGAGTGCTTTCTGCATTATCTATCTTTACTCCAATTTATGTTGCCATCATGAGGGCAAAGGTCCTGACTCCAGCTGATGCTGGGTACCCTCTGCCCCTGCTGACGGCACACCTCAGCATCAGGTGGTGTGCGCTGACACAAATAAGTAAGAAACAGCAAAATACCCAGCAACATTTCACGGCATCCCGCGGACTGTACTGGAGAGAGGTTTGAATTGGTGATTAAATGAGACAACCCACACGATCTGTTGCTCCTTCTTGGGTCTGGCCTTGCCACTCGCATCCAGGGCTGTCCCAAATTCTGCCTCAGCATCTGCATCAGCTTAATTTACTCTCAGTAACAATGGTTTCCTCACTGGGGATATCAGTGGGACTGGAGTGGCTGCAAGCACCCGGCGCAGAGAGATTCCTCTCTGAGTCATAACCCAGATTCATCAAAAGGCTCTTTGATAGGTTTCAAACCAGCTCCTGCTCACCTTATTCACAGGAGCTGCTGGGACACAGCCCTTTGTCAGACAGTGAGATATAAGAAAACAAGGTGAGACAGGAGTAAGGGGCTTAGGGATCTTTTACGTATCTTAACACCTGATTCTGAAAATGTGCATTATTGGACAGGCCAATCAAAGCCTAACAAAGTCACTCCAGCAAGATCTCGACAACATGAATAATAAGCTGACTGTCCCAAACCACAGGGCATTAATTGTAGGGCTGTCACAGGGTCAGTTCCCCCATGCTTCAAGGTATGATGTGGAGGTACACATCTTGTCTAATACATAAATGCAAGTTATTATTCATTCAGATTTGCTCTCTCTCTTTCTTGCTGTAAATATGCAGGTCATATTTAGGGGTTTTTCCTCCCAAATATTTTTTTCCCCTACAGCCTTATTTACTAGTCTTCTATTTCTAGTAATGACTACCTTTGCACGGCTTGCAAAGGGAGGGATAATGGAAAGGGTAGGATTTTGCAATGTGCTTGTGCACACATGTCAAATGCAGAGAAGTAAAAAAATGAACAAAAACCTCCAGCTTCTTTTGAAGAAAATGAATCCTATATTAATCAGCTTAATAAAGTAGTTCCAGTCTGTTTCATTCACCAAGCTGAATCCTAGCCCACCGTATGGCATTGTCAGAAACAAATGTGCAATTAAACCATCTAATCCACTGCTTTTTCTTTTATTTTTATAAATTCCATCATTTCTCAAGGTGAAAATCAAAAGTTTATTAACACGGCAAAAAATTTAGAAGGATTCCTGGATGCTGTAGCTGGAAAACAGAGGAGCTAAACCAATACATTGAACAGGACCTACACTGCTCAGTTTTAATGACTTAATATTTTGGTGAAGTTAGACATTGTTCTTGACATTTTCGCACTATTTTATATGGTTTCTTACTAGCCTAAAATATGGAAAAGAGTAAAGAATTTAAGGATGCCTAATAAGTAAGTTCAGAGTGTTATTACTTCCTCAGCTGCACTTAATTAGAGCTGTTCTACTTGGGATCTGAGGCAATAGCTGCACTGAGTTTTCGATTTTTAAGCTACAGTTTGTTTATTCTTCAGTGAGTAAAACCAAATCTCTTACCTGTGGTCCAAGAATAAAAACTTCCATTCCAAACTATGCCTCGATGTAAATTCTTCACATGGCTCTTCAACATTGCAGAGCTCCTGCAACACAGTTGGCACATTCAGACATTTAATTCTGTGAAATGACGAAAAGAGCCCTCTATCCAGACTAAGGACACATCTTCTTGGTATAACAAACCCTAGCAAAATAGAATGCTTTTAAAGCACTTGACTTATTTTCCTCTAAGCAATGAATACGCCTTGTTTTATAGATGCATAAACTGATGAAAAGTGGCTGCATAATTTACCCTGGGCTGAATTTCAGAGCTAGGATAAATAGTCCAAGGGCCTCATCTTGCAGTCTGTAGACAAATTTCCCCAGCTTTTTGTAAATATTGGTATCTGAGGATGGATGGCAGCACCAGGTCCAGCCTCAAACTGAGCTGGCTAATGGCCTCTTGAGCAAGAAGCCTCTACAGTTGTTATCCCTGCCATCACTGCACTGTGCCACAGGACACAAGATGCGGGTGGCCTTCTTACAACAAAGGAACAGTGGGATGTATTCCTTTAAAGGCTGCAACTTTTCAAGCAGTTTAGTAGTCACCTTGTACTGGTGCTCACTGGGCTGACGGCTCTGGGACACCCCATCACACAAACGCCTCTTCTCAAAAGCACCTCCCGCTTTATATCTTGCCATTCCAAAGTACATACTTATGCCATCTCCCACTCCCAAACACAGTGGTGTCCTCTCTCATTTACCAGCCCTCTGCACAAGCAATCTGTGTTGCTGAACATGCTCTTGGAGGGGCTGGGGCAACACGGCTCCCCTCGCCACAGCCGAGCACGCAGCTCGTGGCACCAGCAGCAGCTCTGAGCACCAGTCAGCCCCTCACGGAAGGGAAGATGGTGCCTAGGGACATGGTTTAGTGGTGGTTTTGGCAGTGTTAGGTTGATGGTTGGACTGGATGACCTTAAAGGTCCCTTCCAACCTAGACGGTTCTGTGATTCTATGATTGTATGCCGTCGCAGAGCTCTCACCTTTAAGAACTGCGGTGTGACAAGACGAACAGTTGCTACGAGGCAAATCTGCTCCTCCGTGGCTGACCTGAAAGCTCGTGCAATAGCTGACTCAAAGCCATTACAGGAGGGTGTAGGCACTAGACACAACCAGACAATTTATTTAAGAAGAAGAGGAAGAAGAGCTTTCTTTTCATGTCAAGACAGGTACAATGACTGATGAAGCCCAAGCAACAAACTCCTCCTTCCCACAAGGTGATGCCACACTGATGTTATTTAAAGAATGACCCTCTAGGATCCGAGTTACACAGTTGTAACCACCTACCCCTGGCTTGCAGGGAAGCTTCATAAGACAGCTCTGAGCAGCTCACAGTGTGCAGATACAGTCTTCTTGTCAGCCTTTCTCCAGCTCAACAAGATTCAAGATTTTACAGGTTTCTCAAACTATTTAATCTTTTTAAAGTGTCGTTTTATTGCCACAAGTGAAACAGAATGGCATATTTTACTGGTTATTTGAATAAGTAGGCTGCTTTACACTTGGCAGTGGGTCAAAAGGCGGTCAGATCAGTCTGGTATCACTTCTTTAAGCACAGCATGCAGAAGAGTGCACTCTTCTGACCAACAGCCTCCCCACCACTTTTATATGAAAAGTATCATCTCCAACATATCCACAGCTCATTCCACCCCTGCCCATTATAGGGCATTTTCAGCTGAAACAAGGCCTTTAGGAGGCTACAGATCAACACACAATTTAAAGAAGAGAGGCAGAGAGGTAAAGGTAGGCTGGAGGAGTAACTTACCATGAGTAAAATATTTAAAATCCACTACAAATTTCACATATTCATACATCAGGGGTTCATTTGGATCTAAGCTGCCTCTTGCTAAATGGCAGCAAAACTCTATTTGTTTTTCTGCTGAAATGAGAGAAAGAGAGGGAGACATACACAATGTTAGTAGAAGTCTGCACTTTAGCAGAGTCCATATATTGAATCTATCTAGGTGCTTAAACCAACCCTGCTGCTCTGATATCTCAGCACACCCTGCTGGGATGCTCTTGATACCCGTAAGTAAATATGTAACTGCTAAGAGCAATGAGCAGCTGGTTCTGCTTAAGGAAATGTATTCTTACCTTCTCTCCCATGGCTTTACAGCCACCCCACTACGCTGGGGGTGAAGCCCTGGCAATATCTGTCAGCGGTGTTTTCCCCTGACTTCCTGCATGCACGATTTCAAGCAAAGCTGTTAGGCGATATTGCAGTGCTCTGCTCGGGAGGACCCAGATCCAAAGGGTGCTGAAGTCACCCTAAGCCCTTCCGTTAACGGTGGAGGGCACCGGGCCAAGCTCTTACTCAGTTTTCTGCCCGAGGACTGAACTCCATGGATTAGGCCATGCGGTCTCCAGGCGGAGGGAAACCAACCCCAGGATGGAGCACCAGCACGAGGCGAGGGCTGCCCAGCTCCACTGACGCCGGTGGGGCAGCAGAGAGGGGGGGCATTGCCCGGCCATGGCGAACCCACCAGGAAAGGGGGGTCCGTACACAGGCTGGGTGAAATGTGGATGTTGGGAAGAGGCAGCTGCCCGCTCTGGCGCTGCAAACGTTTTCTGGGGGAAAGGGACATTTTGGGGGTAGGACAGCAACCAGCAGCAGAGATCCAGATGGACTGTTCAGATAGGACGGCTGTTGCTTAAATTCCATGGAGGGTTTCTCAGGTGTCCTGAAGCATGCAAAATTCCTAAGGAACAACCCCTTGGGGATTTCTACTACCCCTTTCCTTCTCCCAAGCCCCTCACTCCTTTTACAGGCTCAGTCCCGCATCCTGCCCTGGGAAAAGTATCTAATGAGGGCAACTTCACTGTCCCGTGATGCAAAGCAGACAGTAAAACAAAGACTGTCCAAATCAAAGACCAAGTACTGGGAGCATGTAGGAACATTAGATGATGCGCTGCATTAAAAACCAGAAATATTAACTGCGGCAAAACAGAAGTGGCAGGCAGGAGAATGAAATAGCTGGAGAGCCCTGTGCAGGCTCCCCCGGGAGCTGTTTGCCTTTGGCAAATTTCCCTGACCGACAGACAAGAGCAGAGCTTACCGTTTAGAAAATCAGCTGCAACAGGATCTGTCATGAGCACATGTGGAGAAAGGAGCTTGTACACCTCGCTCTGCTCCCGCTCAGGCAGAAAGTTTAATATATTTTGGTCCACCAAATCTGACTGATACAAAAGAATGCTTTGTCATGTTCAGCAGTACAGCCTGACACAACCACACGTCTTTGCATCCCGCAGCGGAGCACAGATGCTGCCGGTCTAGCGTGGATGCTTAAGACGAGGAAGCCCAGTCAATTTGCAGATGGATCCAGGGCAGAATATAGCCCTTAGGTTATTTTACCCCAGGGTTGCTATCTATTTGCAAAAGGTTGTACGGGTCCCAGAGGCTGCCCTTCAGTTCAGCCAGATGCAAGCTGGAGAAGAATCCCTGGTACCACCGGAATAAAACACGATGAGAAATATCGTATCAAAATGAAAATTTTAAACATTTCCCTTCGGAAGCATGAGACAGAAGTGGGGGAGCTCCTCCTCACATCCTCCATTTGTCTTCTAGGCTGAACATCTGGCAAAATCAACTTGACCTGCAAGCGTTTCAGTGCTGATAAACCCACACATCCTGACTAAAGGGGTTCTACCAAAATGTCAGCACGTATTTGTTTCTCTGCGCACCAGGACATTCACCCAGGTTAACTGTGTGCACCAGTTTGCCCTCACATAGCATCGCTGGTGCCACATGCTTGGCACCAGACAAAAATAAAAAATGTTTTTGAGGGGCCAGCAGAAACTGCTGGTACCCAACAGCCAACTGATGTCTAGAAATTCTCCCAGAAAACTCTGAGGCTACATATTTGTTACTAAAGACCATGGGCTCAAACTAGAAAAAAACCACAATGGCATTAGAAAAGCATACATTCAGTCCTGTATGCTTTTCTTTAAATCTTTAAATTAACTGAGAAGAGCTTCAGCATGCACAGATTTCACAAGCATGAGATTTTCCATATACCTGGTGGGATAAACACCGCCCAGACCCTCCCCCAGACATGCTGCCAAGCGGTGTGCTACGAGTGCAGTGATTTTGCGTATGATTTGGGTTTTTTTAACTACCTTGCAGACCCTGGCAGAGAATCTGTTATTCACAGGAGCCTGAAAAACTCCCTAAGAGTCTGTTGGTTTATCCCCCACCCCCAGTCAGTTGGCTCTTTGGTTGGACAAAGCCAAGCCCCAGCCCTCCAGTGTCGAGGCTGCATTAAGAATCATTTCTTCAACATACTGCATTGTCAGAACTTACCGGTAAGTGTCCAAGCAGAGATGAGACACTATCAGATACATAAATAATAATCCCATCAGTGGTAAGAGCAATGAGAAAGCCATCTAGTGCCTAATGATAAAAGGCAGGCAAAAAGAAAAAAAATAAAAAGAATTATGCAAGGGAACAACTTAAAATATAACAGGCTCATTTATTCTTTGGTGATGCTAACAGCCTAAAACTAACAAAAATCAATTATGGAAATGATAGTTCAATGTGGAGAAATAAAAATTACACATGCTGTCTAATTCAACATTCTTCTATATTCTTATTTGCTCATTAATAGTAAATTGACTTGTATTTTGCACCCAGTGAGTATTGATTTAATATGAAGCAAGACAGTGGTGGTTAGAATTTCTACACCCACACAATCCTAGTGACTTCAGTCACTTCATTATGTGTTCTGAATTACACAATAGTTAACCAATTAAGTGCGTAACGAGGTGTTAGATATGATCACGGCAAACCCAGCATTGTGGATGGATGGATGGATGGATGGATGGATGGATGGATGGATGGATGGATAAATAAGCAGGGACAGAAAAATGATACAATGCTGTATTTTTAGCAATTAATGGACAATATGGGACAAGGTCTAAAAACTTATTTATTCTGCATAAAGCACTCATTTGTTAGGCTAGTGACACAACATTTTTAAAGTTTGTTTTGTTTCCCCTTTCTTATTCACAATGGTTTATGTCCTGGAGTCCAAGTTCTCTGTCCCTTTTGAGTCACTGCATGTGCTTTCCTCTTTGGGTGTTCTCCCTATTCTTCACAATATCTTCTTGTACCATTGACCCACAGTCTGTCCCTATTCTTCTCTAACACTTACCAAGGTCTGGGAGGTTTAATCTCTGGTTAGCACCGTGCACAAAGCCAGCTCTCCTAAAGACACTGTTAGGCTGCTTTGCAGCTTAGCCCTGCAGCTACAGGGAGCCACAGATGCAGCATTCACCATCTTCCCCCACAGCCAGTTATTCCCCACCTCACTGACACAGAATCATGGAATCATAGAATAGTTTGGGTTGGAGGCGACCTTTAAAGGCCATCTAGTCCAACCCCCCTGCAATGAGCAGGGACATCTTCAACTAGATCAGGTTGCTCAGAGCCCTGTCCAACCTGACCTTGAATGTTTCCAGAGATGGGGCTTCTACCACCTCCCTGGGCAACCTGGGCCAGTGTTTCACCACCCTCAGTGTAAAAATTTTCTTCCTTATATCTAGTCTAAATCTTCCCTCTTTAAGTTTAAAACCATTACCCCTTGTCCTATTGCAATGGGCCCTGCTAAAAAGTTTGTCCCCGTCTTTCTTATAAGTCATACTCTGCCTTTGCTGAAAATAAGCCCTCTCTGGAAAAAAACATTGATTTTAAGTAAACTGGTCAACCGTCTAACATAGTCCAGCAAGCCAACAGTTATTAAAGGGCGCCCTCTCCCCTGCCACTTCTAAGAGGGAAATTTGTTTTGATTCAGCTGGAACAAACTAGCTTGTTTGGTGAGAGAAATTCCCAGAAAGAACGAACAGACTTTTCCAGGGAGGTGAGTCACGACGTCCTGATGAAAAGGAATAACTACGGCCCTGCAGCACCTCCCAGCTCAGCCCAGCATACACCCTTATTTTGGTGGGGCAAAGAGCAACAGCTGCCCACGCAGGGTAGGAGAAGTCCTCGCCAGAGGAGCATGCACCACAAACCCGAAGCAGCATCCTTAAGAAAGGAAAAAAATATAGGCTCGAGGGGTGCTTCTAAATCAGCTAAGCATTTCATAGGTGAGAGTACCAGAGCTGTTCTCCCAAATCCAGGCGATCCAAGCAAAAGATCCAGCTCACGTCACAAGTACAGCACCGCGCAGCAGCAGCAGAGGCAGCAAAGCAAACGCTGCCTGGCTAATGGGATGTGGGAGGAAGAGAGCAGCTCCGTTTTTTTCAGGTCCTTTCAAGTTTTTGCTAAAACTGCTAGCAGCTCCTCTGAGAAGGGAAATTCTCTTTTTCTTCTCTCACCAGGACAAATCTGGGCCAAATTCGTCTTCATTCCTAACTGAAAAGCTGTTTATCTTTAAGGGGAAGCAATCATATTTTTAATTCTGTGTCTGCAAAGCATTTAGCACAACACTGGTCTCTGTCAGGTTTGGATTCTATGTGCCAGCAGAGTAGAAATCATTAACATTAACATTGGGACCTACAGGTGAAAAAAACCTATATCCCTGAACTACTCTGCTGAACTGATTACTTCTCACTAATCTATGCAGCTTTAATTTTGTCTTACCTCTAACATCAACTGGGTGAACTCCTCGTTGCTAAGAAATGAAGGCTTCCAGTCTTGTCTAATCTCACAGGCTTCTGTCTGTGCTGTGATTTCTTAAAGAGAAAAACATCAAAAAAGCGACATGACTCATGCTAGTCAGATTTTTTTTTTTTCATTTTCAAGTAACACTAGATTTCTTTTAAGAGGCTTTCAGAGGAATCATCCTCAGATCATTCTCCACACAAAGCCTTCTTGTATGCAACCGTCATTTTCCACGCCATCACGACACAAGTGCGTTAGAAATCACGAAAAGGAAGAGGAGACATTTTTGGTGGTTTGAGGAAATCCTTAAAAAAAATTAAGGTCAATGGGCTAATTTCAGAGTAGCTGAGCATCACCGTGAGCAGAGGGTGTCCGTGACTCCGGAGCTGGTTCGAGAAGGCTCACGGGAGGGCCCAGGCAGCAGGACAGGCTGCACCCAGCCATGTCCTACCCCAGGAGACCAGGGAACAGGGCAGAGAAACCCCCTTCCCCTGGCTTTTGCAGTGTGTGCTGTTCCTCAGCTCTTCCTCACGCTCTGTTTGAGAGCACACAAAGTGTGCCAGGGGTTCACCGGCCAGCAAGGGAAATGGAGCAATGTCACTACATTAAAAAGCATACAGCACTGCATCTTTTCAAGTATATTTATGTTTAACTGGTCAGCACTGTATTCAAACCCTAGCCCGTGTCCTGAGGCCAACTGCTATGACTGGTTCTGCCCCTCACTTCGGTTCATGTCCTCTCTGGAGGTTTTAGAAAAAAACAGTTGGAGGCTTGGAAAAAAAAAACAGTTTTCATCATCTGCGTGGAAACTGGCTGCTGAGCAGATGCAGAGCCAGAGCCCTCCAGTACCTTTCTGTTTCTGTAAGAAGTCGATGGTCCTCTGCAGTATTGTGGACTTGTCCATCTTGAGAGGGTGGCCGTGGCCCTGCAGCATCGTGCAAAGCTCTTTGATGAGGACATTGAACTGGTCTCTCCTCTTCTTTTCAGATTTGTTGCGTGATGCCCTGGATGACAAAAACATAAATGCCGCTAAGTAAAATGATGGACGTACAGCTCAACCCAGGGAGAGGTAAATGGCCCTGTCTCACGAAAACACTTTAAATACAAGAATCTAAACTCTGCTGGGACTGCTCGTTTGTTTAAAATTAAACTCGGGTGTAAGCACCTTGAGCATGACTGAGCTCACTGTCAGCAAGGAGGTAACAAATATGATTTACATTCATTTGAGCAAGACCATACCCTTATGCAGATTTCAGCAGCAGTTCCCATTGCTTCAAAAGCAGGGATAACGAGGTGAAGATGTTACGGGTGAAACTTCTCCAGTAAGAGAAGCCTTGGCATCTACATGCTCATGTTTTGCCCACCTCATTTTTATGAACTTTTGTTTTGCGTTAGTACATACACATATAAAGGTCAAAATGCAAAGGATTCCTTATTCCCCGACTTGTACTTGCAAAAGTAGCTTATAGACAGACAATGCCGTGCAGAGACATCTAAACTGCAGAATGAAGTTGAATGAAACACATGCTCTCGTATCTGCTTTTGAAAACCTGCTGCCATGATATATGAAACTGGGAACGTTAAGAGTCTGGCTGCAGAAACCACAGACAAGTTTCCAGCTTGCATTAATGCAATTTAAGAATGTTTTATTAGGGGTTTCCCCTCCATTAAAACAATAAAGGAGAAAGCAAATCCATTCAGTTTCTTCCAAAATGTTCTCTCCAATGGTCATATCTGAGATAAATCTATTTTCATACAACCTCTTCCAGTAGTAATTAATTTTCTTTACAAGCGTATTCATGATGATACATGCTTCCTGTGATCTAGACCGAGTGTGGTATGCAGAAAGCACTTCCATTCATATTCAGGTTGGCATTTGGAGGTTCTCAGATCCAGCATTTGCGTTCACAGCTATCTCTGATTTGGCACTTGGGTACAATGACTAATTAGAACTGAGCCAAATGCTTCTCTGAAGGGAGACTAACTCATACCTGTGCTAAAGCAGGACTGCTCTCTAAGTTTCACGGGGAACTCTACCCCAGGTGGGCAGGACTGCATGGTGTCAGTAAAATCACAGGTCAGGACTCCTGCATCAAGATAATAAATAGCCATAGGATAACACGAGATTCTGAGGGCACGACAATGTAATTTTGGGCACAAACTTGAGTATAGGAAGTTCCACCTAAACATGAGGAGGAACTTCTTTACCTTAAGGGTGGCAGAGCACTGGAACAGGCTGCCCAGAGAGGTGGTGGAGTCTCCATCTCTGGAGACATTCAAAACCCGCCTGGACGCGTTCCTGTGCAACCTGCTCTAAGGTGGCCCTGCTCTGGCAGGGGGGGTGGACTAGATGATCTCCAGAGGTCCCTTCCAACCCTATGATTCTATGATTCTATGATTCTAAGGACCACTCAGCTGACTAACCCATTGTAGGGGTGGTCAAACACACTATGAAAAGCTTGAAAGTGGTGACTTAATTATGGTGTTTGTGGTCTGCTATATATAGCCTGTAAACTGCATGGAGGTTTTGCCTCTGATATCAGTGGTCCCAAGTACTTTTTCAAGCATCGGCCAACGCAGCATTAACAATTCTCCCTGGAGAGAGCTTCCACTGTCAGTGCTCTGTGCATGCCTTCATACCTCTTTGCCCTGTCCTTCTCATCTTCATCCATCAGTTCGTTTACACAACACAGGGCTCTGGAAGGAAAAGACAGAAGTACTTACTGAGACATATTCCCTCATCTTGTTGAGGATGTCAGAACATGGAGCTTACTGGTTTGTACTTTATGATCTCCTGGAGTTTCCCAAACTCCACTCTTGTTATGTAGCTTCTTGCTTGTTCTGTCAGCTACTGAGGTTTGAGAAGTGAGACCGTTGCTATATGCCTGAACATACAGCTACAATAAGCGTGACTTAGAGGGAAGGAACAAAGAGCCAGCAGCCCCTCAGTCTGCATTTGCACTCCCCTCTGCCGCAGGGTGGGGAACCCTGATGAAGCATTGAACTCTGCACAGGAATCAGCACCTCCCTTGCCAATGCGAGAGCCAGTTTGACTCTGATGTCTGTCCTAAGCAGAGCTGTGCCTGGTCCTGTTTTGGGAAATCCAACAGGCTGCTGGCTGATTTCAAGCGTTGCAATGCTTGAAATGCATCTGAGATTTCTTTCCCAATGGAAGGGCATAGGAGGAAGAAGGAAACTGTGCTAATCCCCCAAAGGATTAGTATTAGCCAACAGCAGGTTACTATCAGGACATCTAAGAGGTGATATGATAGATGGGTTCATCCAAAGCACCCTGCAGCCAATGACTGCTGCTCACACTGGTGGACTTGGCCACATCATCTGAGCTGCATCCTGCCACTGGGAATCATACCAAGACTTCAAGTTAAAACTCCTCACCTGGCACTAACCAGTGAAAAGAAGGGAATGTGACCTGAGTTCCCTGGGTTCTGTATGTCCCTGCACCAGAACAGTCATTATGGGCTGCTGCCTTTACTTTATTCAAGTGTTCCTGCAGCACAGGTAAGTCGGCAACAACTCCAGTAAGGACACGATACTCTCAAGCCCTATGAAATGATGGAAAATTCAACATGAGGGTAAACTCTTCACTGTCGACTTGCTTTCTGTGACTGAAATGGGACGAGTCTGAGGGATGGACAGCCAGGCAGATGCAGACAAGACAACTGCCATCACTCCATGCTGCATCGCCTGGGTCAGCTCTGCTGGGTTGCACCCCCCTCAGACACCTTCAAAGAGGAGATCGCACCCGTCCCCGGCATCAGCACCAACCTGCCTCCATCTCTAGCAAGCACTTTCACTGGCAAAACCCTCCCACCCTGCCCAGCACCCAAGGGGCATTTTTCAATGGGTCCATCCAAATGTTTTTCCCTGCCTTAAGACTATTCCAAGCTCAAACAACCCAGTGGCTATAAAAGTAACACCAAATAAAACCACCCACAACTGACAGGAAGACAAAGACGCTGCTCACAGTAAAAGCTACAAAAATTTACCCTCCCTTTCCTGCTCCAGGGCAAGGATCTCCCTCCCTGCGGATGACCTGGACAGAAGAAACTGTGTGATTTCTTTTGTCCCGAAATAGGAATGCACTCCATGGGGAGGGAGTGGTTCTCACTGCCTGAGTCACTGAGAGCTACGAGCCAAATTAGAAATTACCTGTTCTATTCCTCAGATTCATCAGTCCAGACTGACGGAGTGGGATTAGCACTTCTTATCACCATGTAAATAGAGACGGAGAAAAATTAATCCTGGAAGGAAAAGCAAATCCAGTTAAAACACAGTTGCAGGCAAGACTTAGCCCAGATTGCAGCAATCACTTCAAGCTGAAAACGGCTACCGCCATAAATTAAATGCTCAAGTACCACTGTTGAAAGCTCAGCAAAGCCTCCAGGAACTGGAGCTGGACCATGTTCTGGGGCTCCTGGCCCTGTGTGCACCAGCTGCTACTGCAGAAGAAGCCTGAGAAGGCCAACTTCACCTCTGATGTCCAAAAAGCCATGTAGCCCAGCAGGGTGGAGGAATGGGCTCACTAGCCTGGGGCCACAGTGACCTTCCAAAGTATGACAGTTTACATGGCATGCGTGCTATGAAAACTGGTGAGTATGATCCGTACTTCATCTATCCAATCTTGCAACCAAAAAACTCCTTCAAGATGAACGTGATCACCTAAAATCAGCGCAAGCCACAACCACCCACCTGTGGATGGATTTAAGGCCTCCCACTAAGATTTGCTACTGAAGGGAGACACGTCTCCTTTTGGTTTGTGACTTAAATGATTACTAACGAACACTTAACTGAACTCTTGACTATACCCACACCACAGTGCCCATCTCCCTGAAACCATCGCTGTTGAAATTTGTTTGGCTTCAGATAAGCCTCATTCTCAGGAAGGATACGGATGTAACCAAACTGTCCATGTAATATCTTCAACAACAGCCAAATGCTGGGCTTCCAAATTCAACAAGCTTTTAATGCCCTTGAAGTGACCTCCCTGCTTTGAGCCCAGGTTCATGGCTGTTTCTCCTGTTACCATTAGTTCCAGCATCAGCTCAAGACACTGCAAAAAACCTCCCTGCCACTACCAGGGATTACATATTTGCAACCATGGTGAACAAGCAAACATTCCCCCCATGTTTTTGACCATCTAAAGGACCAGCAAGAGCTTGTTCATTTCTCCAACCAGTGAAAACACCTCAAAGGGAAGGAAACACAAGAAGGTGGCTGAAGAACCACTGCAAGAGACACACATCAGACACACAGGCTGTGAAGGGCGTCTGGGACAGGGAAGGGGCTGACAATGTGAGGCTGCTGCTGAAAACCACGAGCAACACAGGTCCTGAGCAGTGATATGGTGAGAGTGCTTCACAGGGAAGGTTTATGTGAGTCACGTGAGACAATGAGCCAAATTCCTGCTCATTGCAGCTAAATGGAATGATGTCAGACTGTTTGCTCAAAAAAATTGGCTCAGATAAAGTGTGATAGGGTGGTTGTAAATGTAATATGGAAGTCACCTGCAAGAGGCCTGAACCTCCTGACACAACAGAAGTACAGGAATAACATATAAAATACCTAGTGTGTTTCAGTGGGAAGTGATTCAGTAAAAAAATGCAGTTGGGATGAAGTGATCATTTTCAGCTTGGAACATGAACTTCCAGGGAAAACCTCATGCAACTGCCGATATGCCCCGTGAAGCAGCAACTGAAAACAACAGCTAGGTAACAAGTTTGAACAGGGTGGATCTGCTATGCTTCTGCTCTCACGGTCATTGTACGCTGGTCAAGTTACAAGCTTTTATCCTAGTTCAAAAGGAGCATATGATGTTATTTGTTACCCTAGTTACCTATCTCAGCTATCACAGAGCTGAGGTGCTTATCTTGGTCACGGCTCCTCATCGGTCAGCGCTGGTTTACCAAGATCTCACAGCTGCTTTTCCTCTAGAAGAATGATTCACGCTGAACTTTTGCTAACTCATAATAATTTCTGAGATACGTAGATATAAAGAAAATTCTTTTTAGAGCAATGGGTTCAATTCTAAAAAACACTTGTGAATACACAAACAGATCTATCACGATTTTTCAGGAAACATTTTTTTTTTATATGGGCTTAAGTATGCAAAAATTCAGCCAAACAAAAGGATTCTTCCTGAGCTTTTAGTGCAAAGCTTTATGCAGAAACCTTCATACTGCCTTGCCCGTTGGTTGTCTAACAACTGGAAACTCCCCAGAAGCCTGACAGGTTTTCTGCCTTCTACTGGTTGCCCTTCCAGCCAGCTTGAACAGCAGTGAGTTGAGGGAAGCTGGCTTGGTCACTGAGAGAGACAACAGTCCAGTTAATGCTCACCGAGTCTAAATTGGGAAACAAAGCCCCAGTTCTCCAGTCTCTAGCAGCAGCTATCGCATCCCGCTGCCGTACGGCCGGTGTGAGCTGCAAGGGGCAGAGGAATGAGGCTTCCCAGGACAGTCCCAGTGTGACAACCCCAATGAACTTGAGAGATGTCCTCAGTCAACACCAGCCTTCGAGGCTCTAACAGAATAAATGGCCATAAAAGAATTCCCAGGCCCAAACACACAGAGAAACTTTTTGCGTGATGCAGCAGGATGGCGAGCTACAAAAAGCCTTAGCAGGAGACACCTAAGGACAAAATATTCTTAACCGGATTAAGCACTTCAGGACTACATTTAGCTAAGTGCTTTTTGTCTTGTTATGGGCCAGAGCTAAATATAGTAACCAGAATACTTAAGAATAGTTTCATAAGGGTTGTATACACTCCTCAGCAAGATAAGGCACTTAGCACTACTGACAGCAGTATGTCTGCATGTTAAGAGTATTTTAAATAGCTCCAGATAGAACCTCTTTGACCTTAACTGTATTAACCAGAGGGATCAAAATTTATTTATTGCCTCCTGAAAATCCTCTCCTGCAGCACTTGGAGAGACGGATTCCTGGACTCTATAGGCAAGTAAAGAGAGAGGACACTTGTCAGTGCTGCTCCCATCGTTTGTCACCCCACCTACGACAGGTGAGGATCAGCTCTCCCACAAAGAAATGCACATCCATCACTGCTTAATGACCTCTGTAAAGGGAAAAGATCTTCTTCCCTTGCACAGGGAGTCTCAAAAAAACACTCATAGCATTTTAAGGGCAAGTTATATTTTAGACTTTTCAAATATCACAGTATTTGAAGTTGTTTCCAGGGTTACAGAAAGGGTAATGTAGTATGACAGCCTTAACAAGACAAATGGACTTCTCAGACACACAGCTAATAGTTAAAGCACTATTCCATGCTATCTGCAATATTCTCACACATTTTTTACTGAAGAGAGAATGGGAGAGGGAATTTGTTTAAAATTCTTTGTTTTGCAGAACTGTCTGACTTCAGGAGCTATCTAAAACAGCAAACTTTACACCAAAGAAAATGTTTATTTATCGGCTTGCTGCAAATCATCAAAATATTAACATTACCTTAGGATAACTCTTAATGGAACATCACATTAGTAAGAATTATCCCCTGGAAACAACAGTTCCTATGAATGCTTCATTATAGCTTTAATTTTAATTATTTGGTTATGTCACTAATGGCAAGGCAAAGATCACTCTATGAGTGTCACGCTGCACATTTCTTTGTGATCAGCGGCAAATACAGCTTTCATCGGTCACCTAAAAAAGGTCCCCAAACCTAGCTAAGTTGATTGCTTTTCCCAACTACATCAACTGGTCCAATTAAAAATATTCTCTGTGCATAAAAACTTTGTTTTACTTCTATTAAATTTTTCATAAAATTTTGCATTTGAGTAATGTACGGCAGTTAGGGAGTCTTCAAATCTATACTGTAGGAAACATTTTAATTATGGAAATGTGCTGTGCTAATAATTTCCACAGATTTTACATGCAACGAATTCAGCAGAGAGCCCTCAATTACAAGATGCAGCACTTTGTGGCACAATGCAGCCGTAAATAAGAGCGTTGATGCCTTCTCCAGCAATACGATTTATATGTCAATATGCCAATGTTTCATTCTTCTTGAGGCAAAAGGAGGGCACGGCTGTCGTTGACAGCTAAACAGCTGATTTAATTTTTAAAAGGCAAAATTTAACCTTTTCAAGGAAAGTGCTACTGCTTCAATTATAAGATGCTAATGTAAATGGCATTTGAAAAACCAAACAGTGCTGCTGTTTAGCACAAGAAGCGCTCCCCGCCTCCATTCAGGCACCACAGCCCCGCAGCCCGTCCTGTGCCGCCGAGCCACCCGGGCATCAGCCATCGCACAGAGCAGAGGGGAAGCCATGGCAGCAGCTCCCACAGCTTATAAAAGAAAGGTTTTTCTCTTATATCGAGCAGACCAGTGACAAAGTTACCCGCCTTTGGGACAAATGCTTCTGGACAGGCTTTGTCCCAGCGAGCAGCAAAAGGAGCAACAGGAGCTCGGCAGGGCTACGGCATTACCCTCTGCTGGAGTACCCCATGGGCACCGCCTCGCCGCTGCCACGGCACAGATCGGTGTGAAGACACCATGCAGAAATGCAAAAACCAAAACTCTATCTGCATTATTTGACCTCCTTGCTTTTTTTTTTTTCTGCTTGCATTTTACCCTCTCCCTTCCGTGCCATGCCTTGCCTTCTGTTGTTCTTCACTCTTTCCTGCTTTTTCACTTATCTCCCTTACTTTACATCCATTGGTTTGCAATTCAGAGAACCGGATCTTTCTTGAAGGTGGTTTCTCTCCATCTTGTTGCCTCTTATGTCATCTCCCTCCATCTTTCCATTGCTTTTTCTTCTCTGTGTCCTTCACTTTCCTCTTCTCAGAAGAGAAAAAAATGTTATAATGATCTCGGTATTGACAATCAATCAGCCATTCAGCTGTGGGAACTCTTGGCTTGCCCAGGTCTGAGGCACACAGGGCTGCCAAATTCTGTTTAGGGACACACTGCCTTAGGGATCATGCTGGTGGGGATCAGATGGGTGTCTTCAACATGGTCAGCTCCCACACCACCTTGGTCGAGGTCTAGGAGCACTGGCTCCTGTCCTGTCTCATAGCTCCTAATTCCAGTTTCAGACCCTTTGCCTCTTTAGAGAAACTGGGATCCCCCTCAGTTCAGCTCCATCCTTTACAGAAACATGGCCCCACATCTCCATCTCCACTGGGATGGCTGAGGGAAATGGTCCTATAGAGCAGGCTCATCTGGGGCAGCTAATGCACGCCATCCCTCTTTGGGGGTGTCAAGGCAGGGTGACATGCCGGGACTGTACCTATATTGTAACACAGCATCTTTGGTTTCTGGAGCATGGGCAAAGGCGGTGAAACGGTGAGGGAACCCAATATTCTGTCCTCTTTTGTTAACCTGTCAGAAGTGGACTTTCTGTGCCACTATTGTAACTACTGCATCTTGATGTGCTCACTTATCTACGGCATACTCTCCCCTGGTTTATTGAGCTCTAAATTTAGCTTGTTATTTGTGACAGATTTATTACTACATTCATTATAGCAGAAACAGCTTCAGACAGAAGCTTAGAGGTGCCCAAAGAAAATAGATTATACAAAACAATTACACCATAAAAAAGGCTGTATCAGAACACTGTGATTCAGCACAGAAATGAAATGAAAGATACAGGAAGGAACAATGGTGGTGTGTTGGGTTTTTTTTGTTTTTTTTTTTTTTTTGGTCTTTTTAACCAGGATATGGCATTTTCTGACAAAAGACAGGGGGAAAAGGATTAAAAACTGACAGACACTTGAAAAGAAAAGATGATTACTAGAACATTTTGTCCTCTAGGATTTTTGTCAGATCCTGGAGAAAATAGCAGGCTAAGTTTGTTCTGTTCCAGCAGATTAGTGAACCTTGCAGGGTGAAGATACAACATTGTAGAATATTATTTAAAATGTCTCCAGGGTTTCTGTAACAAGAAGGGCATGCATTTAATTAATTATATCAATTTCTCTAATAGCCCCTTAAAAGTCTCAAAACATGGCAAAAGGCAGAACTGCTGATTCACAGTAGTACAAAACTGTACTTCTACTGGCACAAGCAGGGTAGGATAAAAATGCAAATAATACTTCTGCAGTCCTGGATGAATACCTGTGTTCATTTATAGCCATTCAGTTACTACAGGAAAGGCAAATGTGTGCTGCGGTATGAAATGATGATATCTAACCCATAAACAATTCTTTAACGCACCTGACTCAGTCAGACATAAAGCCAAATAATCGTCAAATAACAACATCGTTTTCCCTCGTGTAGAATGGGAGCAGAGGCAGTTGTCCACCGTTAATCCTTCAGCAGAAATTGAGATGTGTGTTTTCACGGGACTATTTCCAGGAAAGGCACACAGAGCTAAAGAGAAGGCAGCAATATTGAAATCTAACAGTCAGAACAGAATATTCTCCAAACCTTCCAGCAAATACAAATGATCTTAAAGCTCTGCTTCTGCTTATGGCTGATCCTGGTGGTGCAAATGCATGTGTGCGTGTGTGGGCGCATAGACACACATACATAAACACACATTTTAGTTCAGAGCAATTTGCAAAAAAAAAAAAAAAAATACCGGGAGTAATTTCCACCAAGGAAAGCAGTGGTGACATTCAGGATGACTCCTGCACCGCGCAGCTCCTGATGTTGGAAGTTAGGTAACCATTCCTGCTGGGTGCATGCGAAGGGAGGGTGAGCAGGGCTCCCTCTCTCCTGCCTCGGGCCACTTTCTATCACATTCACTTCTCTGGCAAATCAGAAAGGATGGGAGGGGTATGTGGGAAGGTTAACCCAGTAAGCTTCAGCGATGAAAAGAGTGGCTCAACAAGCTAAAAAAAATCCTCAAAGCTATTGATTCTGCAACTTAAACAATATGGACAACATCTAATCATAAACCTACTGCAGAAATTCTGGCTAATTTCAGGGTTTCATTCAGAATAGTTTCAACACTATCAGTGCAAACCCGCTAGGAACGTTTTTAAAAAAAACCACCACACTCTGATAACTCGACAGCGTTGGCTTCCGCACTCACTGCTGAGCTGCCTCGGAAGCCGGCGCTGGGCACCCGGACACCTTGTGCTCCGTGTTCAGGGATCACCAGCTGGAGCGTCTCCCTGGGAGGTGCTGTGCGTTACTCCCACCAAGAGGACATAGCTTGCATCAACTGTATTTATGGCATTTAACGAGGTCATTGGGTCCATTTTCAGTTTCGGATTTTGTTTTGGCAACTATGTTGATACTAGGACAAACACATCAAAGCTGTCTTTTTGGATGTGTTACCCTGAATTCCCTCTTGCAATTTCTTATCTCTTCTATTTACTATGGGTGAAAGTCATCCCAAGCAGACGGCTACATAGAGTCTATGTGTCATTAAACTACCTACTTTTACGCCTTACACTCTCCCTGTGCACAGAATAAATGTAATCATTAGGCAACAAAGCAAATCAGCTACCTAATGAAACTAAATACCTTCTCCTCTACTTTTCTCAGCAAGAGAACACCCCCAGCAACTACCAGTTCATTGAAAGAGGTAATAGTGGCATTCATGTCCTTAGCTGTTCTCTTTTTCTCCTCAAACAATACATTTTTTGCTTTATTTCTTCTTTGCCCTTCCCAGTCTTGTATATAAAGTTAATTTCAAATGCTTGAGGATGGTACAGATGAGGAGATGAGCGCTTGTGCTTTGTGTTTGCTTGTGCTGGAGGTTGAACTCATAATGCAAAAATAAACATAAGGCCTGAGGGCTGCTTGCCTTGCACCGTAAAAGCAGGGGACTTCACCTGGGTCGGCAGTGGGTCCTAGGTGGTTCCAGGACCACGCTTCCAAACTATTCTGCTCCAGCGAGGAGAAAAACGCTGTGTATGACTTGGCTTCAAAGTCCATCTGCTCACAGGTTGCAGGACCAGCAGGTGGTGGGAGCTATTTGTGGACTGGAGGATTTTCCTTCAAACTCGAACATCTTCTGTCTATGTACAGCACTCCCCTGGCATTGCCCTGTTAATGTGCCTCAGCTCACTCCAAAGCCTGACAACAACCAGAGCTGATCTTGGAGGATGCACCTCTGAAAGTCCTGTACACTCCTATCATCCATGGAAGCAAGAAGAGTCTACCAACTCCCTAGCCCATTTAATGAAAGGAGCCTCATACTATCAGGACTCTTCCACTACATGACCAGATGTTTAGCATAGTTGATCGACACCTGCACAGTAGGTCTGTCCCTTTCCGGCATGCACAGACTGACTGTATGTGACACAAAACAGAACCTCCTGGAAGCACATGGCTTTATACACCTGTGCTACCCCGGCCACACTCAATGTGACAAGGCTGGATCCCCCCTCCAAGAAAGGACAACTCAGCTGCTCCTCTGCTGCTGTTGGGTGACACATGGGAAGGCAGCTGATGGGCTGGGTGCTGTACAGACAGTCAGCAGACAGACGGCTGTCCTTGACTCTGTTATTTCTGTGCTTTCTTAGATCTGCTTGGTCCTCTACACTGCCTGGGGAGCCCTTTGGCTGGTAAAGTGGGAGCTCTTGGAAGTCTGGTTCTTGTTCAGTATCCTGTCATTTGTGCTGAACAACGTCTACTTTTCTGATGCTTTGCAAGCAGCTTGCTGCCATCCTATCTCTCCTCTAATGCCTTTACATCAGGAAGCCTCGGTGCACTCCATAAACACAGTTACCCTTGTTGTACAAGTGAGGAAACAGGGGCACACATTTTACTTCTCTCTCTTTTTATGAGCGTCCCCATTTTGGGAAGCTGAATTTGAAAGAGTAAATGCAGTTACAGCCTAGTTTTCAGTAATGCTGAAATCCAGCATAAGCACCTACAGACAATGCACATTTTGGAAAAAGCTCGACCTAAATCATTGACCCAAGGTCACGCAGCAGAGTTAAGAAGTGAATCCAGATGTCCTCATGATTAGCTCCGTCTATTGGCATTCAGTCAAGTCTTCCCTCCTAAAATAAGCTTCCTGAGGCATCTAAGACTATAGTCTTAGAACTCCCTTAAATACGCAGCACTGGTAAGAACCGATTTTCAAATGAAGGAGGTGGAAAAAAAAACAATTCGTTTTTTTTTCCTCAGGTGATCACTGACGGACCAATGAAAGGGCAGCACAGAGTCATTTGATCTCAGACCTCTTCCTATAAATAAAAAAAGGAAGATTCTTCTCCCTTTTCAAACAACATCAAGAAAAAATGTTCTGCCTCAGTAATCCTAGACCTGAGTAATTTAATCTGCTCTCTTTTGCAATCTGTTTCCCATGTGTATCACCAGCCTGGAATTCCTGGAACTCAATACATAAGGAAGCTATTCAAAAAAAAGGAAATACTACGACAAAAGGATTAGAGATAGGTCTGAACCAGATTGAAAGCCTCCCTATACCAGAGGAGAATTCACCTTCTGATCCAGAGTTCAACTTCTTGACTTCAGCTCAAATCTCAAACCTAAAAACTGCCAAAATGACGAATTTCCCAGAGCCAGACCACCTCTGATTCAGAGAGAGAAGAAATGAGAAGACAGGTTGAGGAGCCCTGTGGTGGTACTGCAGCAGAAGTGGAACAGCACTAGCTGTCCGAACAATAAAACTGCCCTATAGAATAGAATAAAATATTTTAGTTGGAAGGGAACTACAATGATCATCTAGTCCAACTGCCTGACCAAAAGGTAAAGCATGTTATTAAGGGTATTGTCCAAACGCCTCTTAAACACTGACAAACTTTGGGGTATCGACCACCTCTTTCAGAAGCCTGTTCCAGTGTTTGACCACACTCTCGGTAAAGAATGTTATTAAGGGTATTGTCCAAACGCCTCTTAAACACTGACAAGCTTTGGGGTATCGACCACCTCTTTCAGAAGCCTGTTCCAGTGTTTGACCACCCTCTCGGTAAAGAAATGCTTCCTCGTGTCCAGCCTATGTAAAAGACCTGTGAGAAAATTCTGAAGAGCTTTAGTAGTTAAAATTCAAAGTCTCCCATGCAAGCTTACTTAGAGTTTTATCTACTTATCCATTAAATGAATATCAAAGGATTCACTGCAGCTGAGCTAACTGACCTCATTTTACATCTTTGGCTTCACGCGTCCAAGTTCAAGCATAAGAAACTTCTTTACCCTCTTGGTGTGTTTAATTCTGGAGCATTCCAGGTATAATGTGCACATCAGTCAAAAGGAATTTAAACAAAGCCTTTACATTTCAAAATTTGTCTTATCCTCATTTGGCTCCGAGAATTTCAGCTGCTTTCCTTAAATGATCTGCTCACATCTGCTCTCCAGCTGAGCCGTGTTCATGCCCCACTGACCTTACCGCTGCCATCTCTGTAATCTTGCAGCTGAGAATAACCAGCAGCACACCCAGCCCCTGTAAGCACCAAGAGCCTTTCAAGAAAGAGGAGGTAGAAAAGAATCAGCCTTTATATAACAGGGAAAAGAAGGATTTCAGAGAAAAACCATTGTTTGACTAAGGTGAGTAATGGGAGCCGCTCGCCTGAAGTGCCCTGGCCCAGCTCCCTCGGGCAATGGGAACCGGAGGCGTCAGCATCTTGCAGGATTATACTCCACAACGGCAGCTGGCAGATATTTTTCTAATAGAGGGCACAGCAGCATCGTTCACACTCATTTGATTCTATTTGCTGCTGTTCCTATTCAAACTCAGCTAATCCGATCAAGTTATTTCTTGGCCTGTGCCTTAAAGCTGAATAAGTAAACACCTTTCATAAGGTCTGAGCCCACTTGTTTCAAGTGTATGATTAAGGGCTGGACTCCAGCATTATTGTGAGAAAACTCATCTCATTACTCACAATTCCCAAAATCACTCACAGTTGTCTTGAAGTGGCTCTTTTCCATCCAGTGTTTTACTTCGTGCGTTGCAAATCTGTAATACGGTTGCAAAGGGTCCCAAACACCAAAGGTACATTTGTGTCTCGGCTGCCTCTTTGAGCTGAGAATAGCTCATAATGGCACCCGTTAGACACTATGATGCAAAATATTTTCTGTGGCTACCAGACCTTCTCCACAGATGTCTCTTCTTGTTTACTATGAAGAAGACAGATGATAAATATAGCCAGCAAATGCATTTTGGACAAAGTCATGCTCGTTCGTAGCATTTGCATTAACTAACACTAGAAGACTTATGCAACAGAAAAGATGTTGATCCAAGTGTAATTCCATCGCTGTTACACCAAGGATGGATTTGAACTATTGAAGCTTACAAATTTCTTTCAAGAAGAATTGCTGCCACTTACTTATGTTACTGGTATTGTTAATAACATAACCGGTTTTCTTTCCTTCTTTAAAACACCCCTCCCCTACTTCTCTTTCTCTTTTCTGAGGCACTTTTAACTTCATGGCCAGTATTCTCTTTAGCGCTATCTTGCCCACATCACTTCCCAACTCGCTCCTCAAAAGATGGTTATTTGTTTTGAAGGCTTCAGGAATAAAAGAATATTTAAACAATTAACTGCAATCTTATTCATCATTCTGCATGATACACACTAGAAATATAATGAGAAAGCAAAACTTTCCTTCAGAAAGAAGAAAAGAGAAGATAAACATCCACAGATCTCTCTCTCTCTTATTACTTTGTTATCTTTTTTAGACTGCAAATATGTCAGTCACTGGAACACTTTCATACTAGGTCATTATTGTTGCGCAAATTATGCACAAAGACCCAAGGCCTCATTCTGTCGTAGATAAGATATTCACACACGTCCTTTTTTCCCCCCTTGCAGTTTATTTGCATGGCTGGCTGGATAATCAGCCATAATAACAAAATATGACTCAGCATGACTGAATGTCCACTTTGCTTTGGGGATTCTCTTGGACATTTTTGGTGGGTTTTTTTTAACTATTGAAGACCAGAAAAGATGCGTCTCTCCCAGATAATGCTCATGTAAAAAAGATTTGAGTAAACACAGAGACTCAGGGAAAAGGGAAGGGATCAAACAGCAATGTTTCTGCTATGCTACCCTCAAAGAAGGTCTGGTCTTTCGCAGAGTGACCAGTGCTGCAGAGCGCACGGTCCCTTGTCACCCACCGCAGCACGGGCAGGGGGGAATTCTCACCGACAGTAGAGGAAGGACACGGGACAGAAACTGGTCATGTCCCACAAGGATGGGGATCCCTGAAATTAAGGACTTTTTTTTTTTTTTTTCATTTTCTTAATGCTGTCTATGGATTACAATTGTGCAAGCATGCACAAAATTTTAAAATATGCTCTATTTCACATCTGCAACGGTCCAGTACTAAGAATCCTCCTAGTATGAGTCAAAACCAAGACTCCAATACAACCAGCAAATTAGATACATGGGTCCATCTCTCTCAAAGGATAACTCTCCTCTACTAAGTAGTTAATGGCAGCAGGGATGGATACTGCCATCCTGCTGAGCGCCCCTGGCTGTAGGGATGTGGCTGACCAGGACAGTGGCTTTGTACCTATAGACATCTATAGTCCCTGGGTTTCAGGTAAGAGACTGGGCCAGTTGAAAAGGCTGCAGAGGGAGATCGCATCTCACCTGGGACAGAGTGAAAAGAACGTTGAAAATCTTGGCCCTTCATTTAGCCAGATCCATTGGCACGTGCCTCCTTTTTTAACCATCTATGTAACTCTTGAAACAGTGAAAACAGTGGGATTTCCTTGTGTTTCCAGAATTAGGATAGACATTAATTTATTACCTAGGGCTTTCCTGACCAAAGCACCTTAAACCATATATCCATATACTAACAATGTCTGTACTGTATTTAACACAACAAAATTAGGCTGGCCGAGAAAATACACATTAAAACCAGCTGATGAAAAGAATCATACCATAACATACACACATAAAAAACACATGGGTTAAAAGGGAGCTCGTTTCTGTGATAATCTGACTACGTAATACCACCAAGGCCAGCAAGTTCCCTGACAAACAGCTATGCAGTAGCGTGAAGCCAGCAGCAGAAGTTAAAAATGCCCATGACCTTTAGCTGGCAGCCCCAGTTTCCTCAGAATTTCACACCATGTTTGAGAGGCAAATACCAGCTGTAATCCCAGCCTCCTCCTTTCATGCACTGCTTTTGTGCATGTGTCCTAAAAATCACAAGCAAACTATACAATAGTTTAGCCAAAACTCAAGCAGGGAAAGCATTCAATCAGGCAGAGAGAAAAGTTAACTTCCTCCTTCCTTTTCTTCTTCTCATCAGCCCTTCCGCAAAAGATCAGTAGTAAAATTCCTATCTACTTCACTGAAACGAGTATTACACCTGTCCTGATTGAACATTAAAGTTTCTTCCAAATTAATTCAGTTTTGTTTTCAACAAGTGAGAATTGCAGAACAAACAAGAAATTAAAGCCGTGTCCTTAATTATTGCTTATGTATAGCCAATGCTTCAGAGAGCCAGCAGAGTTACCGCGTAGCAATGGCACGACAGGGGCACAGAGCACATAGTCCCGGCTCAGCTCCCAGCCAAGGACTGTGACCACCACCGAAGCCTGGCATCGGGTGGGCAGGTGCAAAACCGAGGCAGAGGATGGAGGTTTTGGTACTTGGGCTGTCATCTTCCTACTGAAGCCCAAATCTGTGCAACGATCATGTCCCAGTGGCAAAATCTGCAGCTTTGGGCCCATCCTGTGGACAAATGCTGCACATTGTAAACCAGGATGAAGATGGCCATGTTTATTAGGGTTAAGCACGTTGGGCTCTCTTCAAAATGAGCCCCTGGTTATAACCAGTGCTGTCACATAAAGTAATCCAAAGTACCTAAGCTGCCGCCTTCTGCACTAAAGTTTAAATGAATAAGAAATCAAGTACAGTACCACAAAATGCTTCTCTTCAGCCTCAGAAGCTTGTTTACCATCGCCGTAGTAGCTGAATTGCTGAATGAAATATTTACAACTATTCATGCAATCAAACTCATTTTCCTTAGGAAATAACTGATTAGGTATCTCACATCTGCTCCTGACAATGATTTAAGCCTGTGCTCATCCGTATCTAGACCTGACATGAATGTTAATGTTTCAGAAACAGTCATCCTTAATAGGAGGGTGATGACAGGCTGCCCGGGTCTGGTGGTGATTGGCTGCAATTGCGCAGTTCTGTATCTACAGGTGAAGGATGACACAATCAGCCCACAATTTTCTCTAACCTGATGACCTGGGGCTTAGGAAGCCTGGCAGGAGACAGATGCTAGAGCAGAGCTTGACGCGAAATTATCTTGAGAATTATCTTCCTATCCCTGTCAAAAGTTTTTAATATCTCACAGATGTTTGCTTCCTCTCTGCAGAGCAGCAATCCTGCTCTGCCGGACTCCAGCATTGCACGTCATCCTTCCAGCAACGTTTCCCCATCAGGGCTCTTTGATTCAAGCTGCTGCAAGTGTTGCAAGGCTGGGAGGAAAATCAGCTGCTCGTAAAGCTGGTTGAGATGATTCCCTAATAAAACACGATGTTCATGTCAGGAAAGACACAAAAATAAATTCCACATTTTTGCTCAAAAAAAAAATAGCTGTTTTACGGATAAACAGTCAATGCCAATGCACTATTAGAAACAAAGACAGAAATCTAATGTTTAGTTAATCTGATATAATTCATCCAGCCACCCTTCTTTTCCACAGGAAACTTATCACAAGACCTTACAAAAAAAGCAGGAAAAAGAAGTATTTATCGCAATGGCTCCAAACTCCATACACTTAGTTACCGCACAGAGCAAGGGAGAAACCTTGGCCCCTTTCAGGTCAACTGCAAAGCTCTTCAACGATGTGTCAAAGATGCCAGTGACAAAGGAGATGATCTGTATTACTGCTCCTTCTGGTAAGGTGCATCCATTGAGATAATAGCGCTTCCCAAGTTCTGACAAGAGCAACTAGGTCAGAAGAAAACTTTTGGCAACACCTATAATCACTGCAAGTTTTACTTCAAGGTCAAGGAACCAAATAAAAACAACTGAAGAAACAGAACATCTGCCTGCAAAAGGACCTTGTAGAGCTGTAAATCAAATATAAACGAAGTCTATATAAGTGTCTGAACAGTAATCTCTGGAACAGTCAGGAATGCCTCATAAAAGTAGATTTCAAACACAATCCAAAGAAGATTAAGCTGACAATTCATCTCTCTCAGGACTTCCATACATCATAAATAGGCATTATGCCTTCTACGTAAAGCAGCTCATTATCTGATTTATTCACTGATATCTCTTCTTATTCAAACAATTCAAACCGGACTGTATCAGAAAATCCCAAAATAGTTTCCTCGGCACTGCAGCTTTTGAAATAAGATGATGATTTATATTTATAAAATTTTACTTACTGTGCAATCAAATTCATGTTAATATAATACACTATCTCTAAGGACAATTTTTAAGAAAGATGCTATTCCAGCTGGATCACTTATTAATATTCATATCACGGAATCACAGAATC
>VYZM01015725.1:36226-53213 GCA_013398915.1 Dromas ardeola | reverse complement strand
GCATAGGACGTTGGTGACAGGATAATTATCACAAAACTAGGCATTGTGCTTCTATTGGTCTCTGGGCTCAATAAATTTATGTTTAAAACTATCCAAGATATTAAACTTAGCTATAGTATTTTAGATACATAAGATTAGCATGGTATAGGAGAGTGGGTTCCCCTCACCACCCCACACCCCAACAAAACTGCACATTTCCAGTTCTATACTATGTCATTATAAGGCTTGCAGCAACATTTTTAATCAAGTTATATAGCATGTATTGAAAGTTCCAGATCAGTTGATACACCACCAAAGTATAAAGCTGGATAGTCTCCCTGTTGAACACAGCACAAAAAAGGAACCATATAATGCAATTACAACACTCCAGGAGCTATAAAACTACATTTAAAGTTAACACTTTTGTTAATTTTACATACGTTGTCACATTGAATACTTTAAGCCACAAATCCCTATCAGCATGTAATAGTATTAACACACGTATTTGGTATTACCCACACATGTATATAACATCTATATTTGAGCAATCGAGCACACTGACTCCAAATGATCATTTACTCTGGTTATGGGCAGCATGATATACAGATTAGAATCTATGGAGACTAGCTGTTACGCTTTAGGGCTGAACTCTTTTTTTGCTTCCAGAGCCCACTCTGTGATGGATTTAAATCAGAACACTGACTAAACTATAAAATTATTTATTAAACTGGAATTTGATTTTTTTTTTTCCATAACTAAATTTAAGAAAAGCACATGTTTTAGCCACCTGTGCTGGTCAAGAAAAAAGGTGACAAACATGCACTTGGCCCCCACCCTGTGGCACTCACTGAAAGGTCACAGAAAGAAGCCATTTTCCAACTTCGCCAGCTAACTCATTAAATTAGGGCAGGATGAAAAAGACATTTGAGTATTTTACAAAAACGTTAAGTGTTTTAGAGTACTTTTATTTAATAAATCAAGACCTGGTTTATTTCAGTAAAACAAAGAAGCTTAAACTGCAGGAGAAAACAGATTCATTTTGACAAAAATGTTTGTTTTAAACATGTGAACATTTAACTACCAATATATTTATACAAATGAATGGAAAATATCCTAATTACCAGTAACCAAATAATTCTGGCAGTACTACTCTGCTCAAAGTGCTTTTCAATTCAAAATTAATTAATTTTCAACTGAAGCATTGTGATACTACCTGCTCTTAACATACAATGATTTTGCATGCTATTTTATCCCATGAGCCATCAGGAAATTTAACTGCTCTAGCATTTCCTTCTTACTGCTCCAAAAAGCAGAAGAAAGACTACATAGCTTTTTTTTTTTTAATAAAACTATTTCATTTATTTTCACAATCTGTAGATAACCTCTTACAAAAAAAAAAAAAAAGACCTAAACAAGTGAAAGGCTACATAATTTTTAAGAGCAAGGCTTGATGCTTTGATAAATGCTCCTTCTGTTAAGTATCCCTAGCTTTCCCCAACTTCACAGTAGAAAGAAGTTTTTCAGCAATGAAGATTTCCTTCACTGGAACTATGCTGAAATATTCTGTTTTAGCTTTTCTACAGGCCTATTTTGCATATAAAGGTCTTTTACAGGAGCCATCCTGAAGCAACATCACACTGGGCTCTGTGGCCGACATGGTTCATCAGTTACTAATTAGATAGCATGTTCTGTCAACACTTTCTTGCTCTTCTTCTATTAATTGATCATCCTGCCCAATTAATATAATGCAACAGAGGTTCCAAACTCCTTGAGATCCTTTACCTGTGAGAACCAAGGATGAAGGGAAAAAAACTTTCCAAAGGGTCACAAGGTAACTGCACTTGTCTAAGATCTGGAGTGACAATAACACTGCTATGCTGAAAGGTTAATTATGTTCCTACCAACATTCTCTTGAGCCTAAGTTTGTTTTTTATCTAAGAAAAAAAGAGTAAACACCAGCATAAAAAAATATTTCATCTAACAGGCTATATTAAATTTAGAAATGGTAACAGCTTATGAAAAAGTGAAGGCTGCAGAACTAAACTCCCTTAGCCATTAACAGCACATTTCTCATCAGAATATTTTCAGTTAATATTATTACCATTAGATACTGTGTATCAGAAAGCAAGTCATTAATATTGTGCATAAACTACAGTATGCTTATCCCACGTATGTATACAAGAGTCCAAACAACAGCTGCCCTTACAGTCACATACAGTCAGAACAACCATAAATCAGCATTTTATAAAAACTATAAGAAATAAAATACATGTTTTCTCCATTTATTACACTGCACTAAAGATTGCAGAAGATAAAAACCAAACGACAAAGCAGCTGCCAAATACAACACACTACTGCCACCTAATGCTTACTAGAAGGTTACATCAAAAACATTTCATTGTTTCTCTGCACTACACCAGCATGATGAAAGACGAAGACCAAAGCAAATAAAAAAGTTGATTGTTTTTAAGTATCTGCTTCACAGTTCCTCCCCTATGGGCTTTCTAAATTCAACTGATGTGACCATACCCTTTCCTGTACATAAAGACTGTAACAGGCAAGACGTATGTTCAGTGGGCTAAATACGGGACTCACATTTCATCGGCAAAAATATCAGGAATGCGCTTCATTAGGATACTCACATAATGAAGTATGTACATTCACTAGATCAGGTTCCACACTTGTTTACATTTTTGTAAGCTATCCCCTGTTAAGTAACTAGCACAAATCAGAACTGAAAAGCTTCACGCAGCAAGTATTTGGAAAAGGGCGGAGTGGGGGGAGAAAAAGAAAAAAGAGGTGTGGTCTTATGTTAAAACAGCACAGAACAATACTACTTTGAAGGTGCTTATATCAGTGATTTTGCCACAAAGCACACTCTGTGAAACGTGAAACTTGTTCACTTCCATGAAAAGAATGATTCCAGGTCTTAAACTTGCCTTCCTAGGCCACAATCAACCTTTTCAACGTGTTCACTCAGTTGGCAGAAGCTAGCGGGGAACATGGAAGTAGCCTGCTTTTTTCCACTTGCAGAGAGGAGAAACAGAAAGTGAAGAGTTCCTTGTGACATTCAATCTTTTCATATAGACTTAAACTTCCCCAAAGGATGTCTATCCAAAGACAGCTGGACAAAAGAGCAAGGAATTTATCTTCTTGATTCATTACTTGAATCCATCTCTTCTTCCTTTTTTTCCCCCCAAACACAATCAATCTTTAAGCTTTTTAACAACTTTAGCCTTCTCCTACCTGATTTTGTTATCTGCTTTGACACTGACTCCAGCCTCCACTGTCCATCTCCAGAATGATTCTTATTCATAGGAAATGCTCCTCGTTTGAGGAAAAATAAACAAGACAGTTTCATTTTCCTTCTAATCTCTTATACCTTATCCATTCTATGACGTTTTTCTAACATCACTCAGGGATCAACTAGCTGGAAAACTGAGTCCATTCTTCTCCCTTTTTCCTCCTTACAGTCTGCCATAAGCAGAAACTGTTTTGCAGGTATTGACCTGAGCATTCCGCACAATATTCAACTGCTCACGTTTTACACAAGTTATTAATCTTTTCCATACCTTCAGGCCAGAGACAACCACTGCTGTACACAACATTCAGCACAGCAGATCTACAACTTGAGACAAATAAAAACCAACAGAATAGAAATATTTCTGATAATATTATTGCTGCTATAGCTCTTACTATAAGCAAATATTTGCTGTAACTCAGGGTATTTGCAGCAAACGGTCATCAAGACAGCACATAGGGAGAAAAAGGAATTTTTCCGTAATGTTTTAGTTATTCATCACTCAATGAATAATTTTTGAAGAAAACACCTACAGGCAGCCCAACTTGCTATTTTAAAAATAGTCAGAAAAAGAAAAAATTAGAATTAAATGTACACAGCAATATGCAACAGTTATGCAGCCCACATAACTGGCACAGTAAAAACACAGAGGATGATACTATCAATCCAATGCTGCAAATTCTTGAAAATTACTGGAGCCCTCTAAAGTGAAATTTAAAAAAAAATAAAAATCATAGAACAAATTACACTGTCAAACTCATTAGTTTTCATCTTGGACTTTTTTGAAGTTATCTTGCTTAAACACACTTTAAACTTGCTCAGTCTTCTCTCTGATTAAGCCAAGACTTTCACCACAACGTCTTCTTTCACATTTAAATCACACAGGTTGATAACCTTAATTTCTAACCAGATTTTTGAATGGTTCTATTATTCACTGGAAAAATCTTAATCTTTCATCAAATTGGGCATGAATCTGAGTTGAGAGTCACCTGAAAAATCTGAAGAGATACGCTTTTCCTTCTCTACATTTAAGTGTCTGCTGCCAAAATCTCCATCTTTTGCATACTTGTTTTATGTATTTAACTCCAGTATCAGCAGGATTGCCGCTGTAATTCTGACTATATTTTTATAGAAGTAAATTTCAACTTCCATGGAAATAGTCGCTTTCAATTTGATGCTACTTGTAAAAGTCCTGTGATTGCAGAGCTGGTCTTAGAGCAAGGCGTGATTTCTAATGAAAAAGACTTTATTCTCTGCAGTAAATTATTAAAGTCTAAAGATTATATCAAGTATGACTGGAATGCTTTTCTAATGCAATTCATTTATCATGGTACTGTAGTATTATATGATACTACTATTTTGACCTTACACTCTCGTATTAGTCTCAACTACTGCCAGTGGGTGCCCGCTCTGTTCAAGGTAACACTCCATGAATCTGCTCCTTTAAAGCACTCCAGCTCCCCCTGCAAAAACAAGTAATTGCAGATTCTTGTTTGAAAACTTTCTCAGGATGGGAAAGATAACCTATTGCATTGGCAAGGGAAATGGGCTACATTTCTGCATCAGCAATAATCAGTAATTCTCAGTAATGAATTCTTAGTCCTTTCCCTCCTATTCCCCAGTCTCTGGGAAGATCCAGCACCATTCGACTGAGAAGCGTCCCAACAAAACAGCAAGTACACAACTTCCATATTAAGTATTCACACTTCTTGCCCTTTTCAGCTCTTGAACAAACTTAATGCTGAAATTAAATATAAGTTTCGGGTTTTAGTAATAAAAAAGAAAATCAACTGTTGTTGTATAAATAGAAGCAAAGGTTAATTTGGCTAATGAAGGTATGAAAATGAGGAGAGAAAACAGAACCTACGGTTACCAGATAGTACATCTTCAGAAAAAGCTTCCCTTTCATTTTCTTCTGCTTCCATGGCTCCTTATTTTCCTCTGAAAAGCCACCCAAGAGCCTCAAAAGCTACTTAAAAAAGCCTTTTGGAAACTACACTGCACACCAGGAGAAGATAAAGCAATAAAAAATGGCCAAAAACTAGCAAAGGAAAGAAGGAAGGAATTAAATATTTTAAAACTTACAGGAGTATAAAGGTAAAAATAAAAACATAAAGGGAATTTTAAAAGCTCCTTTTACATTTTTAGCCCCTATGCTCACAATTTACGCTATTAAATGTTGCAATAAATGCTGTTCAGTTTTTTAGGCAAAAGTTAATGTGGCACTAGTCATACAATAATGCCAGTTACACAAATGGTTAGGAAACTGGTTTAGGCAAATTCTACTTTCCTGTGAAAGCAAAATCCAGAATCCTGTATTGCATTATTAAAAACCAAAACCAAACAAAAAACTAAAACACGCAACAAAACCCAAACAGCCGGGGTTGCTTAAACTACTGAAAAAACGGGCATGAACTTTTCCAGCTGCCATGTACAGTAGTGGATGAAGGAAAACCCACAGGATGCTATTTCCTGGCTGAGTAACATCTGGCAGAAGGGCAGGGACAGACAGTTCGGGGCAGGAGTCTTCAGCTGGCACCGCCACTGGCAAGATCAACACCTTTCTGCAGGCTCAGAAAGTCAACTGCTTTGATACCCCCCAATTTCCTAAGAGCTGCTGAGCACAAAGCACAGGTTTTTGTATTGTCCCCCCCAGCCCCAGATGACTGTCACTAAACCGGCATTCCAAAGCAAAATATACCACTACTTTTCAAACTCGTTTGGAATACCTAAAAACAGACAGACACCTTTAAGAGGTCAGATTTAAGCATAATGCAAAATAATCAAAAACCCTAAGGCACTTCAGCCGCAGAAGTCACTGTGGAAAGCAAGCCTTGAGGAATAGAGGACTTCTTTAAAAAAATTATTTATTAGCAACCATAACTGTAACACATGCATAACACTTCAAAAGTTGCAGGTGTTTTGGGGTTTTTGTTTTCTTTAAAATATTTCTTTCAGATTTCCTTATCTCTAGGAGCAATACACATACAGAATCTCTACAGTATTTGAAGCCATTCACGATCTCAAAACAACGGGCTAAGCCCCCAGTTGAATTATAACTGTGAAAAAGGGCATGAAAAGCTAAATATTAACAGAATTTAGCACTCAGTTTAGAAAAAATTTGAGTGCAAAACCCGTGAAGAAACCACTTACCTTATATGAGGCAGCTTAACTTGAGAGATACATTAGTAAACACGTTACACTGTATCAAAACCAACAAAAAAACAACAGAAGCACCACAGCCTGTTGTACAGTCAGTACTTTAATCTCTTAGGCAATCCAAGTAAGTTTACTGCATCTTGAGAAGTTTCAACCCTTAAAATCAGAAGCCCTGAAGTATGTGATGACTACTGCACAAACACTCCATTTCATGGATATCACACCAGTATTTAAAACAAACAATCCAACCCCAAAAACAAATCAGCATTCAGTTATTTCAAAATTTCATAGCCGTAGTGACAAAACAATTCCAAACATTATCCATAGAATCATATAAACTTTGCATCTAGTTTGGATTGGATTTACTCTCACCAATGGCTTAAAGGATGCATTCATACCTGGATTTATCACTAGTTTGGTATTAACTTAACTTCTAATTTTAGGTTGGTCATGGTTGGCAAATTTCTCCCTTTGCTTTAAGGAAACAACCTTGACAGCGTCTGCTCATAACTACTAAAAGGACATACCTTCCAGATGACTCAAGGAAATCATGCAACAGCAGCATACTCTGCTCACTTAACAGAATTTATTATTGATCTTTTTGCCATTGATATTTAATAAGCACTCTATACAGATGGTCTTAGCTTTACAGAACTTCTCCATTTTGATCGGTGAGATGTAGATGAAAAGGTAAAGTCATCACCTAGGAGAGATCAGCAACTGTAGAGGAATAATCCGGTGTTTTCATTACTTAAGTTTCAATAGCAACATTTACAGAAGCCATGGTTATACTGAGAGAATTCTATCAAGCCTGTACTTCGCATTGCTCTCCCATAGCACTAGGAACTAATGCTGGATTGCTGGCATGCTCTGACAGAAGGTAAGTACCTCTTAAATGAGGAACTCTTGTTCAGCCTCTCCTCAAACACCTAATTAGTTACTATTTAATGTTTTGTCAAGAAAAGAAAAATGTTTAGCTAAGATGCTGCTCAGAGAACTCATTCATCTTTACCTTCTTTGACCATGGACGTTCTTAGGTCATAAGTCTAACACAGACTGAATTTTTCCATTACTGTTAAGCTATTGAGAAAAACAATGAAAGCTCAAGTTTTAAAAATACACAACTATTGACTTTTCAGCCTTAAAACATTACTTTTAACATACTGAAAATTCCATGACAGATGGTTTATCCAAATGACTGGCAGATTACAACAAAAAAGCTGAGCTTTCTTACTTTAGTAATACAAGCTATCTACAAAGCGTCCTAAAAGACACCCCTTCAGGTATAAGAATTCGCTTCTGCATTAAATCAGTTCAAATGAGCTCACCTCTGCTGCGCATTTGGGCTCAACGGGAGCTGAGAAAGCATTCATGATCAACTGAGGCAAGGAAAAGATAAAACATGGAGGGTGGGACAGTTCTTATGTCATTCAGATCATGATTTTCTGTCTCTAAAGTGTCTAAAGATGAAGGAAAGAAGGGATGTGTTGCTTTTGTCAATTTCCATAATAGTTATAGTGTGTATTTTAAATATAAACCAAAATTACACAGGTAATTTCTTTAAATCTAAAAGAAATTAACACACAAGTCCCCAGAACACTACACCTTTTAAGGTAATACATCATACTACAGTATTTTTAAAAATCTAGTAACTATTACAGATTCAACACAAATGTAGTCCACTTCATTTAACAGCAATAAGAGATGCTTATATAAACACAGCTATTGCAAGATGATTGATTCTACCCTTAACATATCTTATCCTTCAAACTCATGTTCTGGGATTATAGCTTCTTTAAATAATTGACCCAGTGCTTAACATTTCAGAAGCAGACACTTAAATAAACAGTCCAATTTGAAAATGTTGAACAACTCAAGGTACTCTTGACTGTGGCTGCTCAAACGTCAGAATAATCAGACCATATACATATGTGTAAATATTATGCTGGTCTTTTTAGCTTCCTTCTTGGTGCTTTAGTTCATATATTTCGCTACGTGATTTTTATTTCAGACGTCTCACTTCAGAAATGAGATAAAAAGCACACCGTGCAATATAAAACTACTTCAATGTGTCTTCAAAAGTGCTGAAAGAACACTTGCAGATATTAAGTAAAGCAACATCTTTATGGAATTTAATAAGCTCGTAATTAAGACTTTCTTCTTATGTATGTACTTTAAAACTACAGAGGATGAAGTATCAGAAGCTGCTCGTCATAACAAATAAACTATAGACAATAACGCAGCAAGTAAACAGATTAAATTTAGAGATAACTTTCCAAACTAACATCACTTTCACAACTGGCTGAACTACCTGGATAAGCAATATATTACTTTCCTCCTGGCTTATTTTGTGATACTATAGGTTTTCTCATATTCTATAACAGTTAAAAATAACTTTCTGCTATAGGGATGTTCACGCTGTCCAGTTGTTAAAACTCACCTACATTTTAAAAAAACAATACAAAAAAATTACACATTACAAAGTAATAAGAAGTGAGACATCAGTCCATATAAACTGAGATATGGAGGACATCCACCTCTAATAAAGCAGGACTGCAGACTACATGCCAATACTGTCATATACCCATTTTCCTAATATGATCCCTTTTCCTCTTCACTTACATCCATGACCTCTCTTCCTCCCCTCCCTTCCCTTCCGCAAGTCAGGACACCTTTCTCAGCCTGTTCTTGGATAGGATGCTTTCAGAGTACGCCTTACAGCTGGTTGTTGACCAATCAGAGCACTAATTGGTTAATCACTGCATTTCAATTGATTAGCCAGATGCCTAATTATGTAAACCCACGCTCCCATTGGCCAGGTACCCTAACGAGAGCATGTAAGGCCCAAGGACCAACTGCCACCAGCATTACATCTTCACATAGTTCCAACTGAGCGAGCAGGAGCTTTGGCTCCGATGCAGCACCCTGTATCACTGCACGTGGCAGGAGCACGTATCTCCAGAACATTTGGCTTTTAAGTACCATTTTGACACGACAAATTTGTGATACCATTCAGGTTGATAGAAGTTCCAATTACTGCAATATGATCATTGCCAGGGCAAACACTTGTTCTTCAGACTTACTACTGAACATCACAATGAACTCTTCTGGTGTAAGAAAAAGACCAAAACCACCACCACAAAAAAGCAGGTGGATGAATCGAACAAAAGCTCTCATAGCTCGAACAGCAGCAGGAACATCAGCGTGACCATCATCCGGCTAATCAAGCTGTTTGAACTAATGACTTTTTTAACACTGAGGTTCATTATATACTATATAAGCTAATAACCAATTTTTCAAGTCCCAACTTTACTAAAATACAAGTGGGCATATCTTCAAGTCGTAAGAAGTAAATCAGATGTAAAGAACAGCTCAAAATAAAACTACCCAGACTGTTAAAACAACAGCTCTTTGTATTAAACTTAGTGGCTTATCGTCCTCTCTGTTGCAATTATATTAACTTCAGTCAAGCTACAACCAGGCTGCACTGAACAACTTCTGTTTACAACGTCAAATTACAAAATCCCTTTTCTACAAGTCAGCCAAAACTAGAGTTAGCTAAGCACGATGATCTGTTAAGGATCTCTAAAAAGGATGCTGCTATTCAAACAAAAAATAAAAAACCTGGAAAAGCTATTAAAAAAAGGAACACACACACTGCATAATTTTCATGATGAAAAGCATTATTATGAGACTTCTGATAGAAAGTTTAAAGTGTTTTCATTTTAAAAATTCAAATTCTTAATTTAAATTCAGCATGAAAAGAAGTTCCTCAGTAGGCAAGTGCTTTCAGGAGTAACACCAAATTTATTTTGGAACAAACTTTAACACAACAATCATGGAAGCAGATCTTTCACTTCACATAAATACACTCTGCATTTCTTGTGATCGCAGATTTACATGTGTACATAAATCTGACAAAATGCAAGAGATTTTTTTCCCTCCAGAAAGACAAACGTCTTTCCTCTACAAAATCTCAACAGAACAATCTCTTCTTGAAGTTATTTTGCTTCATTAAAATAAATTTCTACTAGCGTCATTTTTCATTGTTGACAAGAGTCACCCACCTATGCCTGATGCTTTCTGTTTTCAAATCTTCTACTCTTTCAAACAGATTAAGTGATCACCTTAACACTTTGTTTGTATTCCTATACACACCCCACACCTTCTGATAAAAAGATAATCTTTGTAACACTATGTGTTACATGGCACATTTTATTTCCTTACCATATTAAAATAAGAGCTTCCTGCATACTCCCTGTTCAAATTACATGGATTTTCTTTAAGATTAGGGCACACATTGTAACAGCAGCATATAATTTTCCTGCACAGTAATTTTTTTCCAGTTGAAAGGTATCCTATAATATCATCAGCATCAACAGGAACCAACACCTGATTTTCAGCTAGACAAAGCTTATGTGTTTGGGGCCTTCATTCCCTGTAAAAAGCAGTTTTCAGATATAGAGCAGCTACATGAAAATTTGAAAACAATCTAGCAACTCATTCTTTGACCACAAAGTGCTAGACCAAGAGGAGATGTAATTGTGCCAATAATAAGGTGGGTAATTTTTTTCATGAATATCCTATTTTTGTTACTCTAATTTCATCCTCTGTTACACACATTAAGAAACTTCCTAAAAGTCCCTTCTAAAAGTCCTTCCTAAAAGATCTATGAATACCTTGAAAAACTAAGTATAGAGCATAAAACTTGTTTATCCATTTAAGAAATCTTGTTGAAACTACTCTGTATATAACTTGGGATACATATTGTCTTTTTATCCACAATATCTCAAAACCATAAGCATGGTCCAAAGACAGAAGATTAAAGACCAAACTCCTACTACTTAGGCAACATATTAATTCTCAAAATTTGTTCTGATTCCTTTCAGAATACAGAAACCGCAAGTCTTCTGTGCTTCAGAAAGCACTTTAGCATTTTTCCCCTTTCAGAATTACTGTCTGAAGCTCTGTACTAGAGAAGACACCAGAGCATGAGCCAGCATATGCAAAAGTTTGATTTTGCTTTAAAAATAAACTATTTATAAAATTACATGTGTTACACACGTCTTGTGTCCAAAAGTCTGTCATCTTCAGCTGTTATTGATTGTTACAAGAATAAAGTATCAAGACGATCCAGGTATCAGAGTCACATAAGTACATGAGAATTTAAAAGAAATAAATTTAAGTTTCATTAAGTTGCAAGGAAATTTTTTAAAGATGAACTTTACTTAAATACTTAGGTGAGAAGAAAAAAAAATTATTAAAAAAATATCACTACTTTTAGGCCAAACCTGTGCTAGTTTCTGTATCACATTAATACTACTCTTAAAGATGGAATTGACATTGTGCGTAGTAAAATAATTCACTTAGACATATGTTGTGACCTGACCAGATAAAAAAAAGTAAGTACAGCAAAGCAAAATATGGCAAACCGGTAAGTAAATGTATTCACTCAAGTAGGGTGCATACACACAGTTTTATTTGTTACGGGTTATTAATGTTTTTTCATCATTAATTTGTTAGAATTGACAAAAACAAGTTATATTTTAAAAATTAATCCATTTTAAGCTAATATGCCCTTATAAATTAATTCTTACAAACCTACAATTCAATCATTTTTCATTGCATATTACTTTATATTATTAAGGTCAGTCCTGAGATTTAACTACAAATATAGTTATCTTTTGGATGACATATGGCAAGATCTCCAACTCTTTTTAGCTTTGGAAATTTACATCTGCCTGTTCGTTCAAGATGCTAAGCATACACGTGTTGACAAATAGAAAATAGCAGATGGCAAAAAGCAAATGCTCAACGTGAAGCACTGGGGATCATTTGAAGAAGGCTTGGACTCAGACATTTGCCATTTTTATTTTAACAGCAGAATTATTTTTAAAAATAAATTCCACCATCTATTATGCATGATGCTAATAAACATCTATGATCAAAATACTCAAAATAACATATTAATTGCAATGGGTATTCGAGATGCAAGCTGGTTTATAAACTTCAGGATTTTAAGGTAATTAGCACAGTACCACTCTTCTGGAGGTTAACTTCTGCTGCTACACACAAGCCAGAAAATTTTCTGTACTGACTATATGATTTGTCATGAAACCTTTTAATAGGCAATACACAGCTATGCTCATCTGCTATTCCAGCTTCTAAACTGGAGTTCCTCAGGTAATTGACTACCACCACAGTACATAAAATCACCTGCAGGTAGACCTGTTCTCTGCCCACACCAATACTGCCACTACTTCTGCCACCACTATCTCCAGCAACAGCTTTAGAAAACCAAACTGAGCACTTTTCAGAGGTGTGAAGCTACTAAGAGCTCTAAGCACAAGCTTTACTTGGGGAGCAAGGGAGTTACTTCCCATGAACAGGGCACAACAGGTAAGACGAGAGGTCCAGCCAGTGCTATGCTTTTTATTAACAATGGATGCTTAGGGAATAGTTACACAACAGGACAAACATACAACTCCTCCCTTATGTATTCCACCAATATTCAGAAGTCCATAGCTTTCTGAAGCTATTTCTGAAGCATAGATTTCTGAATCAGAGAAAGTATTTTTTTGTGTTAACATGCCATAGTAGCCTTTTCTTTCATGAACATCTAACAGCTTTTCCAACCATGGAACCCCTTGGACTCAACAACATTTGTGGCAATGACTTTCACACTGTAACTACGTACTATATGAGCACCATTTAGTGAAGGTATGTAGTGTAGTCTCCAGTCACTCCTATAGCCAATGAGTTAAGGTGCATAAAAATAATTATTGTTTTATTACCACCATGTTTTTCCAGACTTTAGACTGTGCTAGATGGTGTATCAGTAAGTGGACAAACAAGTTGAGCCTGTAACAGCTCAGCTAAAAGAAAAAGATGAATAGAGACAGGACATACGGTAACAACAACAGACACGCAGCAGATCTGTCTTGGAGAAAACACCTACAAGTAACCATCAGCGTGGCTTTTTAGTCAGAGAGATCCATCACAGAAAGCAAAAGAATTCTGAGTCAAACAGCAAAAGAAAAAAAAAAAAAGTATCGTCATTTTCTCTAACATTTCTCACTGAGTTTTCAAATAAAGAGCACTAACCAATTAGTTTGGAAACATACAGGTTCTAATGAAAAGCTTGCACATTAAAATAATATTTCCACCTTCAAAACCTACAGTTATAGATATAAACAGACAGTTGTAAACTCCAACAATTCTCACTTCATACGCTTCAAAATAATTACATTAAAATACAGCACTATAACACAAAGGGTCAGTTTCATCTCAAAAAAAAAAGAAGTTATACAGGAAAGGCACTACATAATTTCAGTTCTGTGACAAACAGCCCTGAACAATACTTTACATATGATTTTAATGCCATTATTATACATGGATTACACAGTGAAAGAAATATACTAATTCCACCACAGTATTCAGTTTAAGTAGCCCTCTATCTGAACAGAGAAGGTATTTTACACTGTGGTCTCCCTATTATTTTCATTAAGGACAAATAGATCATTATTAATATTTTTTCACATTTTACTAGTAACTCAGTAAAACAAAAACATTAGGAGGTCCAAGAAAACTACTATTTCTATGAAGAGCAGAACTAAGAAGCTTGGTTTCCAAAGTGCACTCCTACATTGATTCTTCTAATGTTTAATAGTGAGAAACAAAGGATTTATGTCCTATATCTGCATGCAAACACCTTGTAAAGTGTTGAAACTTAAAACTCTAAGTACACAGATGTACACAGAAGTTTCAGACAAAGAAATAAGTTACCAGGAAGCACTGAGAAGTACAGCAGGACTGCTTAGCAAATTCAACTGAAGAGTATCAAAATGTGTAGATTTGGAACATATTGACGAAATGACCTTTAAAACAGTTTTCACAGGGGCTAGACATTTTTTAAATTAACTTTTTTAAATCTAATTTTTTAAAATAACACAAGACCCAAACAACCTCCCCCCCAAAACCACCCCATGAATTTATTTCAACTCTAACAAAACTCAAGTCTCCTGGTGTCTAGCATTCTCTTTACCTCACTTAAAAATCCCAACTTGTTATCACATTCATTCTGCCACCTCAAACCAAGCATGATTAGCTGTGCATGCGTTCCCTAATGCCCTGCCAATACCGGTAGTCTAGCTAGTAGCTACCTAAAGGAATATATAAAAACTGAGTTCTGCTCACATTCTTCCTTCTTCTCTATCAGGTTGCCAGTTTTCAGGAAACTTAGGAATTTAGTTACCTTGGGAATTCTATTTGTCTATTAAATTTGGCTGAAAACACTCAAAAGCATTAAAAAAAAAACCAAAAACAACACATTTTCCTCAGAAAGCCAGGCCAAAGCATCTTTTGAGCAAAAAGTCTGAATTCAGGTTAAGGAGTAAAACAGAAGAACCAAGAATCATACAAAGTAATCTGGCAAAGCTCTGAGATTCTTATACCCGTATACCAGGAGTACAGGAAAAATTAAAAGAATTCACAGAACGTCAAGTCTTAATGCATGACCAAAAACATGAGTCCACACCTGATGAACAAGTATTTGGCTCAGTTCATGCACAAACATTTAGCAAAGCTGGGAGACATATCAGTGTTTTGGAGCCTGAACACCACAACGCCTCTTTGCAAAATATAAACTCGAGATGCTTATTTCGAACTTGAACCAGCCTCAGTGAACTGATATTGTAAACATACTCCAATTAATTATATTTATACAAAAAATGTAAAAACAAAGCCTGCAATTATCTTATTGGTTTATAAAATTTATTTTAGCACATCTTAAATAACAAAAACATACTTACTAATAAAGCAAGTTTTTGGTACTTCCGTTTTAGTTCTGCCGGACTGTCTGATGGCTTTGCACCCAGGATTTGGTACCAGTCCTTTTGTGTTATCCTTTCAAAGGCCATAGTCCGACTGGCTTTGAAATTACTTTCTTAGCACTGTGTAAGAAAGTTAAATAAATATAATTACAATTTGAAAGAGAAACAGTTAAAAAAATAAAAAATGAGGAAATGTGACAAACTACAGGACCATGAAATAGACTGCAGCCCTTAAGCACACATACACTCCTATACAAGATCTGTAGTGCAAAAAACCAGCTTAATTCACATGGCCATTCCATCCCATAGATTGCCATACGTGAAGCGATTAAAGTTATGCTGTTTCCTGTCCCATTCCTGTCCCCCTATCGCATTTCAGAAGCTGTCCATACTGCTTTAAAATAATTTTGCATTTTAACTGTCTGAACTATTTTGAACCTAAACATACACTTTTTATTTTGAAGCAATACTGTGCTAAATACATGAAAAAATTTAAGTACACAAAAGTGTGACATTTTGTCCATTCTGGAATGAGATACATGCAAGAAAAAAGGTATGGCTTGGGTTTTGCACAGTGATATTCACAGTATAGATCCTCCTTCATCCTGCTGGGTAAGAAGGCGTAACTTTTTTTAATATTAAAGTAGAAGAGCATATAAAGGCAAAAAAAAGGTGAACAAAAGCATATAAAGTTAGCACAGGTCCCTAAGTAAACCTAACTAGTTGGGTGCTTTTTATTTCTGTCCCTCTATCATCAAGCTCAGAAGGAAAAAAATAAACAGGAGAACTAAATGCCTGGAAGAGTACAGTAATGCTCGAGCTTCAAGCAATTTCTTAGGTATACTGAAATCCCAAGCTTGTAGTAGCTGATTTATCATGGACTTTCTGATAAGAAAGCACCCTGTCACTCAGTAAGGAAAACCTTTGTAAGTTTGCGAGTTTCGCAAGTCTTTTTTTATCGCTGCAAGAATGAAAAAGGATTTTTTTTTTTTCCAATTTCAGCACTGAACCTGGTTTCTGGCGACTACTGCCACGCTTCAGAATAAATCCTTTTTTCGTGGGGGAAGAAAAAGTATGTTTTTCAAACTTGGCAGAACAACAACCACACAGAGGGTGCACCCGACTGCCGGGCGGCCCCCCCTCTTCTTCTGGGGGAGCACCTCGCACCCACGCGTGCCCGCCCCACACCCTTCCCCACGAAGGCCCCTTTCTCTTTAGGGAACCCACCAGAGTTTTTTTTTAGAAAAACACGCAAGCGCCGCTTCCCCGCCACCGCCCGGGACGAAGCGCCGTTGCGGACCCACCCCACAGCACCGGCGGACACGGACCCGGACACGGACAAGGACACGGACACGGACAAGAAAGAGAGAAAGGACACGGACACGGACAAGAAAGAGAGNGGAAGGAGGCCAGGGAGGCCGCCGGGAGTCCGGCCGCGGCCGCCGACGGCTTCCCCCCGCCGCCGCCGCCGCCGCCTCAGCACGGGGGCTGCGGCACAAGGACCATCACCCCCTGCCGCCGCAGCCGTTAGTGACACCGGACGGCGGCGCCAGGCCGCCGACCCCCCTCAGCAGCAAGACTCCGCGCCCACGGCCAGCACTCACCTGCCCCGCACCGCCGGCCCATCGATGTGCCCCGCATAACTCCTCCGGCGGGAAACAGCCCCTCCGCGCGGCGTGGCGGGCGGGGGGGGGGCGCGGGGCGCGTGGGGGACGGG